>PISW01008537.1:0-72499 GCA_004023785.1 Mungos mungo | reverse complement strand
GAGGGTGTCATGCTAAGTGAAATAAGTCAGGCAGAGAAGGACAGATACCATATGTTTGCACTCATAGGTCTAACAGGAGAACAGGAGAAACCTAATGGAGGACCAGGGGGAGGGGAAGAGGGAAAGAGAGTTGGGGAGAGAGAGGGACGCAAAACTTGAGAGACTATTGAATACTGAAAATGAACTGAGGGTTGAAGGGGAAGGGGGAGGGGGGAAAAGAGGTGGTGGTGATGGAGGAGGGCACTTTTTGGGATGAGCACTGGGTGTTGTATGGAAACCAATTTGAAAATAAACTATTTAAAAATATTTAAAAAAACCCATCAAGATATAACATGTAATAGATAAAGATATACCTTTATACATAATGAAGACATCAAAAATATTTTTACTGCTTACTTCTGTGCTGTTGCCCACTAAAAGTAAGCAGGCTCCATAGGAACAGGTGTTGTTTCTTGTTTTGTTCACTTCTCCATCTCTAGCACCCAGTGCAGTACCTGATGGTATATTTATCTTCCTCAATAAGTATTTGTTGAACAAAAGGCTGATGAATAATCAGCCACCATTAGGCCTAATGTGGCATGTGCGGATGGGAAGGCAAAAGAGAAGATGAAAAAAATGGAGGGTTTAAAGTACCAGAAGTCCCTTTGCAGTTCAAATACTTTTGGAAAGTGGTAACTAGATAGAGAACTGGGAAGATAGGAGGGGATTGTTGTAAGTAATGTAATGACAGTCTAGAGTGTGACACAAGAGTGGATGTTTGAGGGAGAGTAAGGGGCAAAGGCAATTCGAAGAGGTTCAGAAACTGAGAAGCCAGGGTCCTGGATGGATGCAGTGTGCTTTGGGGATGCATGTACTAGGTTCTCAGTTTTGTCACAAAAGCTTTTTGAGATTTACTGGGCAAGCACATATGTCTGATGTCACTGTGTGATGCTTCAACTCTAGACTATCAGATTTCTGCCTACTCCATATCAATAATGACCTTCCTCACATTTTGATTCTAGTTAAAAATAAATTTCTGATGAAGTGACAGAAATGAGTAGTAAAATGCAGATTGATCTGCTCTAAAAATACTCAAAGTACTTAAATAAAAATAGAAGACCATTTCTCTCTTGCAAGTAGTGATCCAGGATGGGTAGGATGTCTATTCCCTGAGGATTTTCGAGGATCCCGAGCTACCTTGGTCTCATTGCTCTAGCATCACCTCATTCACAATGATATGCTTGATATGTCTAACTGATGCCTAGAAGAAGAAAGGGGAAGGCAAGTTCCTGACTACATACTTTCTGGTGCCACCTAGAAGTATAATCCAGTACACTTGTTTATGTCTCACTCGCCAAAATGCATAATTATCTGTAGAAAAGACTAGATATGTGGTCTATAGCTTGATAGGTAAGTTCTCAACTACGATTTAGGAATTTGAATTCTAAAATAAGGGAAAATGGATCTTAGGGAGTCTTAGTGTTGAGTTTATTCATGGTCATGAGGATGACGACACCTCCAAAGTAATAAAATCCAGGTGGTGGTATTAACTATAGCAGAGAACCACAATTACTATAAAGGCAAAATAGATGGTCAGCTAAGTGGGTTTTATCTTTAAATATAGCTAATAGATCCTGGTGTTCCTAGGGGACAAGAAGATGGATGGCAAAATAGGGGGTTACTTATTATCTGTAATCAGAAGAAGACAATAATGGAAGATTGTGGGGCTAAGGGCAGTCATCCCACTAAAAAGCCATGGTCCCCTTTTGAGCTCTTGGATCTCAGCCAATTTTCAGATTTCAACTCAACACATGAGGAGAGTGACCTTGCAACATAACATTATATACCATAATGATTCCCCAAAACTTTCTCCAAAGACACCTCTGGCTATTTACTCTGGTAACTGTATACTGAGAAACAAGACCATCCACATATACTGAGGACTATTAGACACAGGATTTGAGTCCATTGAAATCTGGACACACTAAAACCACAGGAGCTATCAAATTGGAGATAATCAAGTAGAAGTTTCTATAAGTACCTTTTGACCTTGGCCCAAAATAATAAAACAAGACAAATGAAACAACAAAACAAACCCGACCCACCCCCCAAAACAAAAACAAAACCAAAAACAAACCCCAAAGCAATAAGTAAGCAAAAAAGCTTAATATTGCATCCTAGGAGGACAAGTAGATATTAGTGACACATTTTCTTAAGGATATTTCCATTTAATTGACCATTCCAGCCTCTGTTAAAACCAGATGGAGTTTGAGGTTGACTGTAAACTACCACAGGCTTAACGAAGTAGTGGCCCCAATTGCAGACTTAACCAAATAGTGGCCCCAACATAGTGTTGCTGTTAGAGATGATCACTAAGGCTTCGGGTACTTGGTATGCAGACATCAGTTTGGGGGATGAGTTATTTTCCATTCTAATCAGAAAAAAGATTCAGAAACAGATTGCATTCATATGGGCCTGCTGAGCCCCAGTCAGTACAACCCTCCAGAGGCCTATGATTTCTTAAGGCAATTAAAGAATTTCTGATCCTTAGGTATAGATTCTCACACTGCATAGTATGTAACCAAGGGACTCCTTAGTAGGTGCAGAAATGGATTATGGAAAGAACACCAATAGTTATTGTAGGTTTACCCTAGGATTATGTTAATTATATATAATTAATGTCATCATATAATCCAAGGAGACCATGGCTCCTGGATATCTCGAAGAATACCACTTTGATACATAATATTGATGACATCAAGCTGATTGGACAGGCCAAGCAAGGGGTAGCTAATACCATGATGGCCAAGATGGCAGCTTGATGGTAAGATTCACGCTGTCCTGAAGGCAGTAGGTAAATTTACAAAGATCCACAGAGCACATGGAAGCATTTTGGGATACCCTTTTAAAAGTAAAGAAAAGCTGTTACATCTGGAATACCCTATCACATCAAAAAAAGATAGCTCAGTGGCTGGTCATCTTCTTTGAGTCTGAAGGCAACTTGTCCTATATATAGAAAGTTTTCTCTTACATACTGAAGAATAGAGAGGACCACCAAGTCTGAATGTGGCTTGAAGCAGGAAAGTGATCTGTAGCAGATCTGGGCTGTGGTAGAAGCTGTTTTCCTGTTTGGGCTGTATGATCCAGAAGATATGCTATTGGAAACATCAGTGATATAGAATTTATACAAAGTCTAGGTGGGGTTCTGAAGAAAGAGCAGGCCATCTAGAGTAAACAATTATGCATCTTTCAAGACAGAACTCCTGCCTTGGGACCCATAGGTGATTCAGTTGGTGAAGTGTCCAACTCTTGATTTTGGCTCAAGTCATGATCTCATGGTTTGTGAGTTCTAGCCCCGCATTGGGTTCTGCACTGATAGCACAGAGTCTGCCTGGGATTCTCTCTCTCCCTCTCCCTCTCTCTGCCCTCCCCCTCTCATTCTGTCTCTTTTTCTCAAAAATAAATACACTTAAATTTTTTTTGAAAAGAATTTTAAAAAGAGCTCCTGCCCTGCTACTGATCATAGGGGATTGAATTTGAATTTTTCTGAAAATTTCTATTGTAAGTAGCATGCTTTTGAATTTGCCAAATTATACAAGCTGGACATATCTAGCAGAAGTTACTATAACATGGACATGGTATATTTTGGGTCAAGCCTGTGTGAGACCAGAAGGCAGGAGTAGAGCTGATAGCCCACAATTTCATGTCATCACTCACCATGGTTTCAACTATGCTTCTCCGCCAGCACATTCCTATGACTGTCTGGAAAGTCCCGAAAGGCCAGCTGAAAAAGGAGGAAAAAGCCCAAACTTTTTGTTGCAGGATGGATCAGGCCAATAATGGATAGTGGTTGCATTACAGGCACATTTGGAAATGGCCTTGAGAGGTGGCACAGAGGAAAAAAAATCTTTCCAATGGGCAAAGTTACTGGACATCTATTTTTGTGAAAAGAAAGGTGGCCTCAGTGAGAATGTTCTGCCAGTGGCAAACTGCCCGGAAACCTGGAAGGAAAAGGGCTAGAATTCACATATAGTAATGTGTCCAAAGTGTAAAGATTTTTGTATCACATATAAATGCCCTTCAGAAAGTATCCATCAGAGAAGGCACTGAACCAATGAGTATTGATCACACATCGACAACTACCTCAGAACTAGCATGATGATAAAAAATAATGGAGTAGCTACTTGAAGATAAGGTGGCATGGCTTCTCACTTACTAAGTCTGACCCAGATGATTTCACCTTTGAATATCTAATCTACCAGCCTCAGAGACTAATGCTGATAAGGTATTATTCCTGGAAAGGGCCAATAGTCTTCTTGGTGGCAGGTAGACTTTATGGGCTTCTTTTGTCCTGGAAGAGCCAGTGGCCAATGATAGACATCTGGTTTTGGTTTTTGTTTTTTTTCTGCCCATCAGTACCATTTTTCAGAAACTATTATGGTTCCTTAGAGCAATTGAAGAATGTTTGATGGATTCTCATGCAATATAGCATTTGACCAGAGGATGCACTGGTAGGTGCAGGAATGGACCCATAACTTTGGGATATACCGATTGTATCACATATTAAATTAGCCAAAGCTGCTAGATCTATAGAGCAATTGGATGGTCTACTGGAAGTACAGCTCAGAGCCAGCACTCTTCAAGAATGAGGTCTCATTCTTCAAGACACAATATCTGAATCAGCTCCCTCAATATGGTACTGTTTGCAAAATAAGAAGAATAAGACAGAAACTAAGAGGTACAAGAATGGCCCTATTTGCTATTCTTCCCAAGAATCCTCTGTGGGATTTTATGTTTGTGTCCCTATACTGCTAGACCCTATAGGGTTTAAAGGCTTGGTCTTGGAGAGAATGATGGCCAGTAAGACATCAATGGTTCCCTTGAACTATAAATAAATTTCAGTTTCAACCTAGGCACATTGGACTGTTAATGTTCAGTGACAAGCATGTGAGAAGATAAGTCACCATCTTGCCAGAGGCTTGCTGATCATTGGAGTAGGAAAGGTTTACTCCTACACAATGGAGAGCAGAAGGAACACAGTAGGATACAAGTGATCTACTTGGGTTCTTACCTGATACTCTTTATTCCAATTACAAATGAGAATGGACATGTACAGTGACCTTGACATGAGAAGCTTATGGTTACCGAGGGCTCAAACCACTCAGGAATTAAGGCTTGGGTCACTCTACCATAGAAGACACTAGTGGATATCCGAGATGATGCTAACGGAGAGGAGAATTTAAAAGATAGTAGAAGGAGACAATGAATACCACTCAAGGTCCTGAGACCAACTAAAACCAACTATACTATCACTAGCACCCAAAAATCTCTGTCATGGTCTCTCCCAATCACTCCTCCTCCCTCTCCTATCATCTCAGAATTATGTCTATATTCTGAGTTCTAACAACACAGAACAGCTTTTCCCCTTATTTAGAACTTGATGTAAATGGAATCACACAATGTATGGTGTTTTGTGTCTGGTTTCTTTTACTCAACATTTTGTTTGGGTGTCTAACATATACGGGACTGTTTGACACTCATTCATCTCTTTATTTATTGTGCAGTATTCCATTTTATCCACTATCAGAATGTATTCATTCATGTTATAGTTGATGGACATTTAGACTTTTTCCCAGTTTGAGGCTTTCAAGAACATTCTAATTCATATCTTTTGGTTGAAATGCGGAGATAGGACCCGTTTCTGTTAAGTATGTACTTGGAAATGAAACTGCTAGGTCGTGGAATCTGCATGCAGAACATAATGCCGAGCAATCTTGCAAAGCCATTTTACCAACTGACAGCTTACCAACAACGAGTCAAAGTTGATCTGCTTTCTTGCCAACGCTGACTTTAATACCAATAGACTAACTAATGAGAATTGTGCAATTGAAACCGTAATGAAATTAATAACAACTGCAGTTCAAAAACGAAATTGAACAGCCATATGCAATCTTTGGATGATTTTATACAGAGATTTATATTGGCTCTGACAAAGTATCTCTATTTCTAACCTTACCAAAGACATCCTTGGGCAAATGATTTTTAAATGAATCTATATCTCAAAAGAACATAACCTTTGAACACTCAGTTTGAAGTAAGTTCATAAAGCACACATGTAAAAAAGTAACTTCATGAAGAAATATATTTTTAAAATGATAAATTTTTATAAATATATTAATCAGACAGTTGCTCCTAGATCTTAAGTATAGTAACTCCTCACAACTTCTGAAATTAGTTCATTTACATTTTGTAAACTGTGCTTCAATATAATGTTTTGTGAGTATGTTTTCATCTTAGTGTAGAAGTTGTATCAAAGTAGTTGAAAAGTATATTGGGGTAACAGAAAAATTTAATTTATCTTAGAGGCTGTAAGGTGATTACTCCTCTTTTCTAACAACATGCTTTTATATAATAATCTTTATTTTTATTTATTTTTTTTTCGTATTGTTGATTGTCAAGTTGATTTCCATATAACACCCAGTGCTCATCTCCACAAGTGCCCTCCTCCATGACCATCATCCCCCTTTTCCTTTCCCTCTCCCCCTTCAGCCCTCAGTTCATTTTCAGTATTCAAGAGTTTGTCATGATTTTTAAAAAGAAATTTCTATTTCTAAACTGATGCTATTATACAGTTAATAGAAATAGGATGTTGATATGTATGTATATATGTATGTATGAATATTTATTTTTGAGAGAGAGAGAAAGAGGGAGAAAGAAAGGGGCAGAGAGAGAGGGAGACACAAAATCTGAAGCAGGCTCCAGCCTCTGAGCTGTCAGCATAGATCCGGATGCGTGGGGCTCAAACCCACAAACTGTGAGATCATGACCTGAACTGAAGCCTGGCGCTTAACATACTGAGCCACCTGGGTGCCTCTATTGGTTTTTAGTATTGACTGATGTGGAAGTATCATCTGGCGGAGAAAATATAGGGCAAGGAGGACTCAAGCCACAATAAGGTACTTGTTATTGATCATGATTCAAGAATGAATCAAGAGTCCTTGACCACAAATTTGACTCCATGTTAGATGGGATTATTAATTGAAATGGATAGCCAGTGGGAGATCATGCTAAGAAAAACAGTTGCCAAAGAATCAAAACTAGTACTGATTCCATAAAAACAGAGCATGCTGTTACTTTGTGAAGAGAAAAGAGATTTTAGGGGCGCGTGGGTGGCTCAGTCAGTTAAGTGTCTGGCTTTGACTCAGGTCATGACCTTGTGGTTTGTGGGTTTGAGCACTAGTTGGGCTCTGTGCTGACAGCTCTGTGCTGGAGGCTGCTTCAGATTCTGTGTCTCTGTTCTCTCTGCCCCTCCCCCACTCATGCTCTGTCTCTGTTTCTATCAAAAATAAATAAACTTAAAAAAATAAAGAGCTTTTAAAACATGCTTCTGTTTAACAGAATGTTATGTAGTAAAAAAATACACTTAAAGCAGCAATCATAAATCGGGTTTTTTTGTAGAAACCAAGAAATTTATTCAAAAGTTTTTTTTTTATGTCCAGAACAACTTTGTGTGGAAATCAGATTAGCAGGAGGAGCTATGTAAAGGGAAAGTCAGAGGCAGCAGCCAGTGGATAGGGAATGACATTTAGCTTCGTCTGGGACCGCTGTGGAATGGCCATAAGTTAACTTGGAAGACAACTCAACAATCGTGATTTCGAAATTTTAAGGTTTAGAGAATAGAAATTCAAATTTGTTATCAGGATAGAAAAGTGATCTTTAACATAATTTACAATCATTGTATTATTGGTTCATAAAACAGAGAACTTTAGAGGACTCCTATAATCAAATGTTGATATTAATCTTAACACATTTTAAAAAATAACTGATACAATGGATTAAGAGAGAGCATATACTGGCATAATTTATACATTCAAATATAAGTGGAGATTATTTCAATCTGATCCCTGCTAGTTTTCTGTGGATTGCTTTGTTACTATCATGACTTTAGCCTTTCCTTCTTTCTACCATGAGTGTAGAGGGGACCAATTTAACCTTTTCTCAATATTCGAAAATTTTGTGATAGCTTTCAAAAAAATGGGTGAAGTTAAAATGAAGATGAAAATAGCTTCTAGACCATTTAGATAAGGCAGATGTCATTATAATTGAAGCCAGGGATGAAATACTTTACTTGATTAAATTTAGCTCTGAACTTACTGATCATAAAGACAGAAATGGAAATGATCTTACTTAGTTCTCATTGATTATTAATTGGAAATATACGAGATTTCTATAGAACTTTCTCTCTCTCATAGTACTTTGAGTTATTCCACAAACTATAAAGAATAGTCCTTCCTAGCTGACATTTTGTATTAAATATCACAAAAATTACAAATTTATATAAAAATCTATTTTTTCCTGATACCTTTCCTTGTGTTGGTATAAAATAGTATCAAAGGTGATATTCCAGGGGCACCTGGGTGGCTCAATCTGTTAAATATCTGATTTTGGCTCAGGTCATGATCTCACTGTTCCTAAGTTCAAGCTTAACACTGGGCTCTGTGCTGACAGCTCAGACCCTGGAGGCTGCTTCAGATTCTGTGTCTCTCTCTTTCTCTGCTCCCCTCTGTCCCCACTCTGTCTCTCTCTCTCTCAAAAATAAATAAATTTTTTTAAAAAATGCTACAAAGGTGATATTCCAAATAGGCAACATCCATAACCATTAGAGATTCCATATGCTTGTCTTGTTTAAAAAGACAGCTTTAAATATCCGAGACTTGAATACTGGTGCTGATGGTTTTATCTTTGTGGATTTGGGCAAATTTTTTGCTTTCTTTGAGACTCAATTCCTATGTTTCAAAGATGATATTAGTTATATGTACCTTGGAGTTTTGTTGTAAGGATTATAACCTAGTAAGTTATTTGAAAAACACTCAGCGAGAGACATCTGGGTGGCTCTGTCAGTTGAGAATATGATTCCTGTTTTAGGCCCATGTCATGATCTCACGGTTTGTGAGATCGAGCCTAGCGTTGGGCTCTGCACTGGTGATGCAGAGCCTGCTTGGGATTCTCTGTCTCCCTCTCTCTCTGACCCTCTCCTGCTTGGTCTCTCACTCTTGCTCTCTCAAAATAAGTAAATGTAAAAAAAATTAAAAAATAAATAAAAAAACACTCGGTGAATCAATGAATCCTTGAAAAATAAATGCAAAATCTTAGGCACACAGGTTTCGGAAATAGGCTATTTCATTAACTATGCTTTTCCAATAAGACAAATTAGCAGATAGTGAGGAAAAAAATACTGAGCTTTTGCACTCATATACATTGCATTTTGCAGAAGAACAAGTCTTATCATTTCATTTTGTTTTCTGTGCGTGCGGGTGTCTTAGCCCTGCAATCCCTTGACACCGAGCCACAGACATTGACTCTGCGGCATCAAGCAGCTCTTGCAGTTTCGTTTCCCATTTTCTCCTACTGCTTAAGTGATTATCAAAGGACCTTCCCTTCACAGCCTATTTTTTAAAAACGGCCTGGAATATCAGAGAGAGGCTGTGTAAGAACATAAATAAGCCACCCATAACTGCAGCCTTACAATGAGTCTAGAGACCAGGCTGTTTTCTACGCTGTGTTGTATGCACCGAATACTGTAGCGTCCTTTGCAACTTTTTCCTTAGAGGCTAAGTGCTCTGATGCTCAAGCAATGGCATTCTGGGTTTAGCGCCACGCAGCTCTGTGTATAATAGAATTCTCACTCTAATTTCTTGTTCTCCGTTATCCTTCTGTTTGTAGGTAGCGATGCCTCCAGCACTCCATTCAGCTTGTTCCACAGAAAGACTCCTTGAGGAATCAAATATTTCATGCCAACTTCTACTCAAGCTACAGTTTAAATGAAATACCAAAACATAAGCTTCATTCAGAGAGTCACTTGTTCCCAGAGCCTTTAATAAATTTGGCCATTATCAAGGTCGCTAAGTCTGGATGAACTTTATCTGGCTGCATCTGAGTTTCCCATGCCTCAGAGTAACTTTGAAATATCAAGGAGAAAATTCGAGTGTCTCTACACCTAGATTTGATCAGATTTATTCCTAAGCACAAGGACACAATTATTTTGCTTCTATTTACATCAAAATCCTTCTTGAGAAAATGGAAAAAAACCTTATAAATCTTCATTAGTTACTAGCTATTAAATTTCATTAGTTACATGCTCCTCTATTAAATTTAACATTGTTCCCTGAGTCATTTCATTAATTCTTTAAAAACTCTAAAGTAGTGAAATTGTGCTTATCATTTTATTAATCCTAGTTTCACTTTTGTCTTGTATCTTCCTATGGGATAACCTCAACCCTTGATTAGTTATTTAAAAATCAGTATTTTATATAGGGAAAGTTGCTTTTATATCTTACTTCATAGTGTTTTCTACACACAGCATTATTGGTTTAAATGGAGAAATGTTAACTGTTTAAATCAAAAGTAAACCTTATGAACAGCAAACTCAGCAGGTATGAGCTACTGCTGGGTAAAAGAAAATACATCAATAAGTTAGTTTATCATCTATTTATTCCCTCAAAATTCATTTACAATTAGATTCAGTTCTGCTAATTGATGGTTTATTGTGGCACCCACTTGTTTTTGTGCTTTTTTGGTTTGCTACTTTTTTAAAAAATGTTTTATTTATTTTTGAGAGAGAGTGAGAGAGAGATGCAGAGTACGAGCAGGGGAGGGGCAGAAAGAGAGGGAGATACATAATGAGAAGCAGGCTCCAGGCTCTGAGCCATCAGCACAGAACCTGACGTGGGGCTCCAACTTGTGAACCGCGAGATCATGACCTGAGGTGAAGTCAGATGCTTAATCAACCAAGGCACCCAGGCGCCCCTTTTGTTTGCTACTTTTGAAATGACACATGATTTTAAGAAGTAAGTATTCAGAGATTTAAACTTTCCAACAGGAGCTACTTATTCCATGATTTAAACAGTGGCTATTGTATCTATTGATACTGTTTGCATATATTTACTTTCTCTAAATCTTCAGTCTTCTAGTAGGAGCTGAAGTCGGAGACTTAAAATCCTTTTCTTTCCAGCACTTATTGTGTGAGTAATGCAGATTTTTTTGTTCTTTTTAAGTGTTTATTTTTTTTTTCAGAGAGAGAGAGAGAAGGAATAAGAGAGCGAGCAGGGGAAGGGCAAAGAGAAAGAGAGAGAGAGAATTCCAAGCAGGCTCGTACTGTCAGTGCAGAGGCTGATGCAGGGCTCCATCTGACAAATCCCGAGATCATGATGTGGGCAGAAACCAGGAGTCTGACGCTTAACTGACTGAGCCACCCAGGTCCCCCTGTTTACCTGTTCTCTATGGAAACCATGTCTTAAGATTAGCTTCCAAGTGAAATATACCTGTGATATCTCGGGCCACTCTATGGGATTTTGGTGGAGGTGAAAATGCACTTCCGGCGTAACATTTCTTTTGGAAGAAAGTTGAGGCATCTGTCTCATTCTTAGGATTCCTTTACATGAAAATGTTCACTGATTAACAAGATTCTAAACTCTTTTTTTTTTTTAAGTACCAGCATATTAGGCACTGTAATAGTATTGAAGCATATAATTCCAAAACTTTTGGAAAAGCAGGCAGAATAGAACACAATGAAGTTAATAAAGGAAAGCAACACGGAGAATGTCAAAATAAGCGGAGTGATGAAGGTAACTTTCGTAAAGTGTAAAGTAACCAAGAAACTATCTTGTTTTCTGCAAACTGAATATATTTTAAAGCTTTAAAGTTACATGTAATACTTCCAGAATGAAGGCACAAAGGAACTGCTGATTGCTCTTTCTGTGAAACAATTCATGATTATTCTGCTAAATGGCATAATTACATACTTCTAGAAAAGATGTGTTGTTTTTTCGTTTTGCTTTTCAGCTTAATGTGGAGTGTGGTCTCAAGCACTATTGAAAAGAGCTTTGTCTTAAAGTCAAGCATAGGATTAAAATTTAGCTTCAACATTTACCAGCTGTATGAATTCGAGTCTCCAAGGAATGGACTTTCTTCAACTGTGTTCCTGAGAAGACTTATGGAGGCAGATTCGTCTTAGAAACCTCTTGCAGAGCTGGAATCGATGGCTATTAATTGTTCCATTATCTCTCCTCTTTTCTATTAGAAAAAAAATGCATTTGATATACTTGCTCCAGGTGGGAGCTGATGGAGAGCAGCTAAGGTAAAACTGGGAAATCTAGAGAGTTGGTAACTCTCACTGCTCCAGGCTAAGCAGAAACTGGCTGGTGTGAAAAGCCCATAAATCGTGGTCATTAAAAAAAGTGTAAGGACACTTGGGTGGTTAAGTCAGTTAAGTATCTAACTCTTGATTTCAGCTCAGTTCCGTGGGTTTGAGCCCTGCATCAGGCTCTGCGCTGACCATGCGGAGCCTGCTTGGGATTCTCACTCTTTCTGGACCCAACCCCCCACCCCACCCCCACCCTGCTTGTGCTGTCTGTGTCTCTTGCAAAATAAATAAAACTTAAAAAAATAATAATGTGTAGAGGCTTAATGATTTGCAAAATAATATTAACATGGAATTTAAATGACTAAAGCTGACAACTTAAAATAGCTGAGGGAGAGGAAACAAATTAAGTATTAATGCAGTCAAAATATGCAGACAGACCCACGTGACCGTTAATATATAAAGGACTTTTTTTTTGTCTCTCTACTACTTAATAGGATGTAATTTATTTATGTCTGAAAAAGTGAATGTGTTTTAATGCTTTGGGAGTCTAATATTTGGTTGTTTGTTTTAAAATAAGCTTTATGCGATGGTTATCCTGGGTTTCTGGGAGTTTTATGAGTTTTCTAGGCTCTTCTAATAAGAAGCACTGCATGGATTAAAGATAAGGGCATGGTACAAAATGAGAATTTTTAAAATAAGATCAAAAAGTAGAAAGTAATTTCCTAACAATAATGGTGGTTATGTTATACTTTTCAATAATAATAATTGTACTATAGAATATTGTGATTACCACACATTACAGGAGAAATGGAATTAAGGATATTAAAAAATAAGTAAACAGCTTTATGTAAAATGTATTAGTGCTAAGCTCTAGGATGTGGCAGAAATAGGAACAACTATGAGAGGCTGTAATATAAAACATAGACTGAAATCCATAGACTGTTGTTTAAATCCTAACTCTACTACTCACTCATGCAGCCTCTCAGAGATATTCCAACTATAAGAAAAAAGTATAAAAATGCATACTTTGGGGCTCAGTTGGTTAAGTGTCGGACTTTGCCTTAGGTCACGATCTCACAAGTTTGTGGGTTTGAGCGCCGTGTTGGGTTCTGTGCTGATTGTGCAGAGCATGGAACCTGCTTTGGGTTCTATGTTTCCCACTCTCTCTGCCCCTACCCTGCTCACACTCTGTCTCTATCTCTCAAAAATTAACATTAATAAAAATTTTTTTAAATGCATACTTCAACTTATGGCTATCTCATGATGGGATAACTGGTATCAGACTTGTATTCCGATTGTAAGCAACTGTAAAGCTGAGCAAAATGTAACTGCTTGCATGTATTGACCAAAAAGGGTCATGGTGTTGTGATCCCTGAAAGAAGAAAAATACATAGATTCTGTCCATGTTCTTTCTGGGCGCAGTTTTGGATGTTAGCACCTTGCGGTGAAGCTCAAGTACAAGGGAACAGTCTAGCTGAGTTAAGAAGGCAGAGTACCGGGTGTAGGGTTGCTTCAGTAGGTGGAATGTTCAGGATATGGACCTAGAGAGGACAGAGCAGCAAAGACAAGGACCTGAGAAGTCTCAGTGGGGATTCTTCACATGGACTTTGGCTGGTACTTGGACTACATATGCATAGGGCAAGGGTTTATGAGGCCCAGTGGAGGGAGGCTACTGCAGGACCAAGAGCTGAAGGGACCTGCCAGAGGTCCTGTCATGTTTGGAGATGATGGAGTTCTGGACTGGCAAAGGCGTAAGACATCACTGAGGACTCCAAACATTTAGTGAGATCCCAAATGCCCATATCTTAGAAATAAGAATTACATCTTGGAGGAAAGGCTCTGGATGGGCTAAGGGCAAAAACTACACAAAATTGTTCCTGGCAGCAGGGTGCATCACTGCCCAAATCTGAAAACAACTCAGATATTCTTCAGAGGTGGAATGGATAGACAAACTGTGGTACCTTCATGCAGTGGAATATTACTCAGCAGTAAAAATGAATAAACTACTGTTACATGCCATGACCTTAGAAACATAATGCAAAGTTAAAGAAATGGCTCTCAAGTAGACACATACTATATGGTTCCACTTGTATGACAATCTCAGTAAGAGAAAATTAAGGTTGCAAGTTTGGGAGGGGCAGAGTGTAGATACAGAGGGATAGCAGAAGTTAAGTTGTGGGGGTGATGAAATTGTTATGCATTCTGAGTGGTTAGTGGATCTTTATATATGTTAAAATGCATAAGACTGTATACCAAGAAATTACTTTGCTATATGGTAATAAAAGAGATTAAATTGAAAAAAAAGGTGTGTGTGTGTGTGTGTGCACGTGCTCGCACATGAACATGTATAGAGATTTTTTGGGGGGAGAAGTGGAAATTTTGAATTTTGAGGAAAGTAAGTGGATATTCTTGGTATAATATCAGAAATAAAAATTAGGGTCACCTGGGTGGCTAAGTCAATTAAGCGCTCAACTACAGCTCAGGTCATGATCTCATTGTTCATGGGTCTGAGCTCTGTGCTGATTCTTGATATTCTCTCTCTCTCTCTCTGTTTCTGCATCCCTCCTCCCATTTGCACATTTTCCTTCTCTTTCAAATAAGTAAGCTTTAAAAAATAGTGAATGGACTTTATCACACATTTAATACTGTGAAATAGTTGTTGTACTTGAGGTTAGATTAATAATTATTGAATTAAAGGAAATATGAGAAATATTGAAAAAATAAGCTGAACCTCAGTGTTTCAGGGAGCAATATCCCACAATTTTGCGCACACGCGCGTACACACACACACACACACACACACGCATTAAATCCTATTATAAAAAAGGGGGGAAAGAGAGAGAGCATGACCAAAAAACAAATGCCTGAAGAAATAATGGACTTCTATCTCAAATATATAGGTAACTTCATAAATCAGTAATAAGAAAGATAACCCCATAAAAAGGGTCAAAAGACTTGATAGACACTACATTAGAATATAAAAATGACCATTAAGCAAGTGAAAATGTGCTCAACGTAATCAGTCCTTGGGGAAATTCAAATTAAAAGCACAATGAAATACCAAATCAAAGACACCAAAATGCCAACAATTAAACGTATTCACCAAATCAAATACACCAAAATGCCAACAATTAAACGTATTCACCAAATCAAATATTAGTGGGGTTATTCAGCAACTGAGGTGTTTCTAAATTGCTGATCAGTGTGTAAAATTGTACGGTCACTTTGGAAAACAGTTTGTCAGTTTCTTAAACAACTATACCTGCTCCTAATATCCACCCAAAATGTACCCACAGAAAAGCTTGTATAGAATGTATCTAATAATTTGTTTATAATAAACCCAAACTGAAAACAAACTGTCTCATATTCATAAATAGAATTCTTCATAATAATAAAAATGATTTAATTACCGATTCACTCAGAAATAAGGATAAATCTCAAAAAAGTTATGTTGAGTGGAACAAGCCATACACACACACACAAAATATGAAATCATATTGTACGATTCCAATTAGATGCATTGCATTCAAGAATAGACAAATCAATGTGGTGTAAATATAAGCAGTAGTTACCCTTGAGGGTGGAATAACTGTAAGGGAACATGGTGGAATTTTCCAGATGGTGGAACTTTTCTATATTATGATGGAGTGATTATATCTGCTTGTATGTCAAAACTCATCCTATTGTACTTTTGATCTGTGCATTTTATTCCATGTAAGTTCTACCTTAATAAAAATACGTACCTCACGGGTCATCTGGGTGGCTTGCCGTTTAAGTGCCGACTTTGGCTCAGGTCATCATCTCTAGGTCCATGATTTCGAGCCATGCGGTGGCTCTGTACTGCCAGCTCAGAACCTGGAGCCTGCCTCAGATTCTGTGTCTCCCTCTCTTTCTGTCCTTCCCCCACTCACGCTCTGTCTCTCATTCTCTCTCTCAAAAATAAATAAACATTAAAATTTTTTTAAAGGTCCCTCATTAAATTTAGGCTTAAGTGTGTCTGTGGGGGGAGGCATTCAGTGGAAACTTGAATGCTTTTGTTATATTTTATTTTAATTCAAAAGTTATTTACCCCTAGACAATTATAGCATAGAAGATGGAAAAGTATCTAATTTTATCTCTATCATTAATATCATGTGAAAAATGAAGTTTCTCTAATATGGCCAAATTCATTTAACAATAATGTATTTCATGATGAGTGCGACATTTAAAAAATAACAATCAATGAGATACATCCTACATAGACAACATTAGAAACATATCGGAATGAACTTGGCATTCTAAACAAATATAAAGGTAACTTTGCCAGGTTTTAATATAAAATTGAGTGAAAAACTAAAAATAGGGAATTCTGAGTATACATATGATATCACCAGTATGAATGTTTGAATGCGTATGGATATATCAGTGTGCGCGCGCGCGCGTGTGTGTGTGTGTGTGTGTGTGTGTGTGTGTGTGTGTACTGAGTTTAAGCACGATCAGTTAGTGGAG
Source organism: Mungos mungo (assembly GCA_004023785.1). Lineage (NCBI taxonomy): Eukaryota > Metazoa > Chordata > Mammalia > Carnivora > Herpestidae > Mungos > Mungos mungo. Next base: position 55,890 of record PISW01008537.1, on the reverse strand, counting down.
AAATTATTATATCATTTCCTCTGGTTGGTGGGATTATAGATGGATTTAATTTTCTTTTGCATATTTTGTTCTATTTTTCTCATATTTCATAAGAAGCATAAACTCTTTTTATTATAAGATAAATATACAACATTAAACGATTTTTCACATTTTATAGTGCTGGCAATTTCAAAAAATTTTATATGAACAAACTTATATAATTTTCCCAACTGTTTGTTGTAGGTAAGATAAATGCAGTTATTCCCATTTTACAAATGAGGAATTTTATAAATGTAGCTCAGAAAGGTGACTGAGAATAAGCCAAGTTCAAATCATCTAATAAAAGGCAGGGCAGTTAGTAGAGGGTGTGTGTTACCATTTCTGATTTTAGTTTAGCCTAGTTTTGTTTTTACCATACCTTGTTGTCTCTAAAGTACATTTGTACCACAGCCCTCTTAAGGGAGTTTAATAAAGCCTTGGCTGAATATTGTAGTGGCAGAAAGAGAGCGGGTGGCAGTTGAATACTAGGAAACGAAACTGACTTGTGAAGGTACTGGTGAATTTCCCATGCCTGAGAAGTAGTTAGAGGACATCTTACAGACTCTCTTCTTGGGTACAGGAGTGGAATAAAAGTGTTAACTGGTTTTATTTTTTACTTCTTAGCTGCACACACTCTGCTTTGTTTCTAGCAAGGCCTTGGAGTATCTGAGATTAATGACATATTGCCATTTGTCCAAAAATTTTATTTCAGATTTTTCCAAGCATACTTGCCACTACGTATTTTTCGGAAGCTGTAGGATATACTAAACTGCAATTAGTAGCCATCTAATTAAAACTCAACTTTCCCAGAAAATAGTGGTCACTAATAGAACTCAGAGAATTTCATCTTTTGTCAATGTATCCTTGACAAAAGAATCCCTGTTGTCCCAGAATTCAAATCTCTCAAGATAGTAGTCTTCTAAAACCAACTTTTCTCCAAACTTTTGGTTTGGGCATTACAGTTCTTATTGAAACTGGCATGTGTTGTTATATTCTTGGTCCCTGGAGTAGTTATTGACAATGTATGCATAAATTATATTATTTGATTTTATTCTGAACTGAACTTCTGTTTCTAGGTACTTGAGCAAATTATCTACTTGATAACAGGTCCCAAGTCTTTTTTTTTTTAAGTTTATTTATTTATTTTGAGAGAGGGAGAGGGCCTCAGCAAGGTAGGGGCAGAGAGACGGGGAGAGAATCCCAAGCAGACTTTACTGTCAGGACAGAGCCTGATGCAGGGCTGGAATTCATGAATTCTGAAATCATGACCTGAGCTGAAGTCAAGTCTGATGCTTAACCCACTGAGCCACCCAGGCACCCCAACTGGTCCCTAGTCTCCTTTTTTTTTGAATATAACACAATTTATTTTTTTAACATATGCAATTATTTTCCATCATTTACAATACAGTAGTTACAATGACACTCCAAACAGAAAAGCAAAGTAAAAAATCAAAACCCTAACTTCTATTTCATGTAATTAGACTTATACAGAAATTAGAAGGTTAAGTAACAACTAGTTAATCACCTAATTTCACAGCTATCTGAAGTGGCAGTCATTATATAGCAGCTTTTCTATGATACATTCAAGATAAATGATACAATTTATTACTTGCCCATAAACTAAAACACAGCCTGCTTAATACCTTTCCTTAAATTCCACCTCTATACTACAATATACCTAGTCTTCTTAAGATCAGTAGTTTTATTTTTTCTCTGATAAACAAAGAGTTTTAAACACAGGAAAAGACGTGATCTTTATGGAAAGGTAGACAGCATCATGAAAAGGTTAGTTCTCTTACAATTTGTTTTAGAAATTTAATATGATTTTAATGAATATAGTAAAAATGTATTATTCCTAGACTTCTAGAAATTGACTATGAAGTCCATATAAAAAATATGCAATGGAGGGGGGCGCCTGGATAACTCAGTTGGTTAAGCGTCCGACTTCGGTTGAGGTCATGATCTCACAGTTTCTGTGTTCAAGCTTCACGTTGAGCTCTGTGCTAACAGCTCAGAGCCTGGAGCCAGCTGTGTATTCTGTGTCACTTTCTTTCTGCCTCTCCCCTCCTCACTCTCTGTCTCTCTCTTTCTCTCTGAAATAAACATTAAAAAACTTAATAAATAAAAAATAAAAAATATGCAAGAAATAATAATAAACTATGCAAGGAAGTGGCTGTAGGAACATTCCTGAAACAGAAGGGCCATAAAGGCCACATCTCTGGAAGCATGAGGTATTTGGATATGAATAAACAGAAACCAATGGAACCCACTGGAATATTTAGAAAGAGATTCATTATGCTTAGAAACCAATACTTGATGCAGAAAAAGATTAAAAAAGTAAAAAAAATGCTGTCCCAAGACTGGGTCACCATCTGTAAAATTAGAACTAGATTTCTACCTCACCTGTACCAGAACAAATACCAAATGGTTTAAATATCTAAATGTGAAAAACATGAAATCATTTTATGTTAATGATAGATTATTTTATAAACTAAAATTGGAAGAAAACTTATTTCCCATGTTTTGAATAACAATAAACAATAAAATAACCAAAAAAATAACAATGAAAACAATGATGAATTTAGTGGACAAATAAACACAAAAACAACCTATGTTTCAACGAATTAAAAAAAAAGAACAAAAACAAAGTCAAGAAACTGAACATAAAAGGAATAATAATATTTGAAACTTTTACGATAAGCAAAGAGGTAATGTTCCAAATACATAGAGTTCCTAAATGTGGGAAAGAATTCCATCACAATGAATGGAACAAGTGGGTAAAAGTGATCAGAAATTTAACAAATAAAAGAAATGCAAGTGACCCTTAGCTGTACGTAAAGTATCATCCTGATACTTGAAAAGAAAGATGCAAATTAATCTCCATTGAGAAAAATTCCTAATTATTCTATTGTCAAAAATCTAGAAATTAACAAAATTCTCTGTTAGTCTGTGGGAAAACAAGAAGTCATGTGTTTGAGGTGAGAACAGAAAAACCATTCAAATCCTCTGGGAGAGGAATTTGACAGTATCTGGATATGTTGTTATCGCATTTGGCTCAGGAATCCCCTTTCAAGAAAATATCTCAAAGACAACCTTGTAAAAATATTAAAAGACTTGCACAAAGTTATACATTACGGCACTTTAATGGCAAAAGACTAGAAGAAATACAAATACAAATAAAAACATTAAAAGAGAAATGTTGTTTCACACTGCAATGAAGTATTATGCAGTTACAAAAGAAATGAGTCAGCTGAGTGGGCTGAGATAGATTTTTATACTTTCATGTGTTATAGTCTCTAGCATTAAGTGTAAATAGGAAACTACACAGAGCATAAAAAGTGTGCGTCTTTTTGTGAATGGAAGTGAGTGTCTGCTTGCATTTGCAGAACAAAACAAAGCTGTCAATGCCATTCTGGAAGATCAATCACATATAAACGCCTTCTGCTCCAAAAGGAAATACTGTAGAGGGATTAGTATTCTTATCAGATTGTCCTCTTGGAATCTGGACCCAGTTATTGTATTCCAGGCCAATTTCATAAGGATGAGTCCAGGAGTTCTTTGAGGTATATGGACAACCCCACAGGAGGGTAGAAGGCAGAAAGTCTCTGAAAGAGAGTAAGGGGGACCATAGTATTGCTTAATTTCAGTCCCATTCCCTGGAAGGGGAGTTAGACAATTCTAGGGAGGACATTTCCAAAGTGTAGTGTCTCTTGAAATGTAGGAGCTAGGGTTGGGGCCCTACTTATCCAGACCTGAAGGCAGTAATGTAGGGTAGACTGAGATAGAAGTGAATTCTATATGCTTTTTACAAACCTGTGAAGAAATCTTAAACTTCATTCAGCAGCCTTAATGTCAGTAATAATATTAGTATTCCTATTTGAAACCTTGACATTCACAGTCAGTTGTGCTATAACATGATATATATTAAAATCACCATGCTATGCAAAATCCTACAAAAAAGCCATGAACTTTTGAGAAAAAAGAGATTAGGAACATAAGAAACTGCAAATGCAAATGTATTTAAAAAAAGAGGAAATTACTAAAAAGAGTAGCACAATTTTACACAGGATAAATGGTTAAGAAACAAATACATGTAATGTTGTACTTTGAATAAGACCTGACATTTGTGAAGTGGACATTGAAAAGTCTGCAGTTGGGAGTTATTGAGAGGTAGAGAAGATGGATGGATGGTTATCGGAAATTGGAGGGCACATCATTGCCTAAGATGAGAGGGGCTCAAAGTACAGGAATTGACCTCAAGTATCAGGTAAAGGTTTGAAGTGTGTAAGTTTTTGTTTGTTTATTTGTTGTCATTCTATGTGGCTCAGTTCAACCTGGAGCAGTCGTCTGCACTTACCTAGTGTTTTGTGCAGATCAAATCATGCAGAAGCAAATGAGAAATTCACATTTAAACTCAGATTGCTCCCTACATCATATTGGGACAAATAGACGTTTTCAAAATAAGCATTAGAGCAGCGCTGGGTATATGGTAATTACGAAGCAAAGCAAATAATTAATGGAATGTTAGGAACTAAGATTTCTTCATAAGAGAATAAATTAAAGCAAAAGACTTGCAATGGTAAGTATAAAACATAAATATTAGTGTTAATTTGTAATTGTTCTCTTTTAAAAATATATTTCTTAGCTTGTCCGCGTAAAACTCCTAGACGCAATGACAACCCAGAAGCAACGGCCAACCCCAGTGCCCATATGTTGGTATCTAAACAGAGTTCCCCAACAAAATAATCCATGCATCTTTAGAAAATGACTTATTATAGACAGGGGAAGTGAATGGTAAGGATGAGACTGAACTCTTTCTTTCGAAAGACAAATGTCATCATCTCTAAAGGACACCGAGCCTCATTTGAAAGGTCTTAAAGTCAAACAAAATTAGCTCAAAAAGGAACAGCATCAACATAAAATTATGATTGTAATTCATTAACCACATCATTAAATATACATACGCTCATCATAAAATTTATGGAAAAAAGTTAAGGAGTCAGTATTGGATGTTGGTAAGGCACCAACTCAACCTGAAATGAGATAATTAAAGAGAAAAAGTAAGCATTTATTCTGTTTTTTAGGGTAAGTTACATACTCATAGTGGGGGTGGTGGGATGAGGGTCAGGGAGAGATACCATTCTTTGATACAGATGAAACTGCAGGTAAGAGATGTAGAAGCAATGGTAGAATTAGCAAAACCACAATTTTGTAACCTGAAATGAAATATCTGATTTAAACAATGCTTATTTGTGGACAGTAAAGAAAATTAGGTAAAAATTTTAAGGAAACTTCATAATAAAGGGATCAGGGTATCACCACTTGAACTCTGATGTCCAGTTTTAGATTATTACAAACTGAACAGCTGATATATTTTACTTCCTGATGTAGTGAAATATTATGTATAGAGTAGCACCTATGAATTATTCTTTCATAAATAAATTGGAACCTTAATTATCAAATGCTTAGATGTATCTCTGAGTCTATAGGAAACAGGGGACAGAAGAACAAGTTAAATATCACCATGAGAATGTAATCAGTGAAACCCAGAATATGACATGGTTTATAGAATGCTGACTTAGTTTCTTGAACAGGCTAATTGAAAAGGAAAGGCTATCCTAGATTAAGTAAATTTAAAAAATATTAAAAAAACAAACCAAAAATTACAATGACTTATTTGTAGATCCTTATTTTTAAAAGTGGTAAAAAAATTATTTTTAGACAATTGGGGAAATTTGAATATGAACTGGGATATTAGAAACCATTTTAATTATCTCATGTATTAATAATGGCTTTGAAGTCATTAAAAAAAGAATTTCTTTTGTTTGAGACATATAGCAAAATGTTTGTGTGCCTTTTGTCATTCTGTGTCAGAAAAATACTTTAAGTATGCTAGCAAAAACAAGTAAAACCAATCTTAAAAAACATCCAACCTGGGGATAATGAATAAAATCAATGACAAAATATCATAGTCGTGATGCTAAGGGACAGGTTCATGTGCACTTGTTTTATACTCACTACTTTGTGAAGGTTTGGAAATTTTCAAAATAAAAAGCTTAAAAATAATTAAAATAGCAGAATGTCATTAGACTACTAAGTTTAGTCAATGGCAAAGGGGAAAAAAGGTTATTCAAATTATGGATATTTAGCTTACCAAAATTTTCTTAATGCATGCCATTTGAAATAACCTTTGTTCAGTTTCTCTATGATAAATATCAGAAGAAAATTTAAGCAGTATTTACTTTTGGCTAAGGCTGTAATTCATTAACAGGTGTGGAAACCAATTTAGTTTTAAAAGCAGCATTCTTCAAAATGAAGTAGAAAAGAAGCAAAACATAAAGGAATACTTCCCCAAACAAATTATTAAAATGAAAAGAAAAGGAAAAAGGATTCTGGTACATCATAGAAGATAATGAAAACTCATTACATAGAGAACTACGTTTGTGTTAGGTTGTGAGGTACAATGTAAATTTTATGCTTGAAAGCATCACAAACTACTGCACTAAATATGCTTAAAAATCATGATCAAGTCTCACTGTACCGTGTGTGACCTGTGGATCTTGCTTACATCTTTCTTAGAAACCAGTGATTCCAAACCTAGGACCCTGATTTACAAAACATTTTGTCTATGACCTTGCTCAAAACTCATTTCCCTGACAGGACAACTTAAGACAATATTTTCCCCAAGCCAGCCCTCTGACATTTCTTATTCCACCAAACCTCCTCTAGGATGTTTTATCTTTTTAAAATATTTTATCTTTTTTTAAGTTTATTTATTTTGAGAGAGAGAGAAAGAGCGAGAGACAGGCAGACAGAGAGGTAGAGAGAGAATCCTAAGCAGGCTCCTTGCCTTCAGTGCAGAGCCAGTCACGAAACTTGATCCTTCAAACCAAGAGATCATGACACAAGCCATGTTGGATGATCAACCAACTGAGCTACCCAGACACCCCTTGTAATCCCTTTTTAAAGTGTGAAATATAACACACAGTGAATCATGGGTAAAATATAATATGTACTATAATAAATAATTATAAAATAAAGCATATGGAATCACCTGGAAGCTCATTTTCATTTAACCCTTATTACCATCTGACTTCTGTATTTTCTTACTGTACTGGGAGTGCCTTTCCTCAGACCTTACTGTGAACGCCATGAAGGCAGCACTTTGGTGTTTTCATTGCTATATTCTCAATACAGAGAACAGAATTGTTTTGTGGAATAAATCAATAGTTTTAGTCTGTGTTTCAAATGTCTGCATTTTGGGGGGGGGGGAATTAAAATAATACACACGCAGCCCAGTAGCTTTTATTTAATTTTGTAATTTTCAGGTTAGCATCTTCAGAGAGTATAGCAGCTAATGTGGAGGTCTGTATTAGTCAGGTTCAACAGAAACAAAAGTGGAATCAGGCGATTAGATAGAGCAGTAGGAAGATAGATAGATGATAGATGTACAGATAGATGACCCACAGACAGATAGATAGATGATAGAGAGATGACAGGGAATTGGCATGTGTTCTGGCTAAGCAAGTCCAAAATTTGTAGGTCATGCAGAAGGCAAGATGAGGCCATTGTAGAACCCACAGGCTTGAGCTGAGGCTTTTATCTGTTCACAGACAGTCAGGAAAGGAAGATGCAGAGAATAATTGCAGGCTGAGTTATTATCTGAAATCTCATTTGCCAGGAAAAGCCCAGTCCCTAATTTTAAAGGCTTACGTGATTGGGTCAGGCCCATAAAATGTAATAAAGTTAAAGTCAACTGATGAGTATCTTTAGCTCCATGTGCAAACTCCCCCTACAGCAAGAACTAGACCAATGCTTGACTGAATAACTAGCAGATGGTGTGCACATCCCGCAAAATGCCTGCTGGCCCTTTAGTCCATCCTTGTAGGGCAGGTGGCCTAGCCAAGTGGATGCATCATAAACCATCATGAAGTTAGGATGTTTTTATAAATAAAAAATTGTAATCACTATTTTGTGTCAATATGATAAAGTCTCATTGAGGCGCTTCTGGTTTATGAGAGCTTTGAAACTACCCTGATGGGTTTAGCCCGTGGTATAGAAGTATCCCCCAGCTTAGGTTCCTGTGAAGCAATTGCAAAGATTCATCGTGACTGTGTTCTATTCATTACACAGTGGAGGCTATTGAGGAGCCAATAGCCAATTTCAGGTCCCAAGTTATATCACAAGGTGCCAAGACAATAGAGTTCAGAGAGAGACCACCAGTCTTTCTAAATTAGATTGATACTTTTGCTACTAACCTGACCATTTAAAAATCATTCATAAGAGTCAAGGTTTTTCAGTTTGGTGATAAGGTACCTTAGACTTGGCATTGGTGGAGCCTATTTTTTAAAAATAGAGTTTAAGTCACATTCCATGACCATTTTATTCTTGCTCCTTCTTCTGCTGTTGCAATCACAGTGACAACATATGTCAATTGAAATCTGACAGAGCATTTAAACATCAAGGACATACTTTTGATATTAAATTTCCATAATATCTTGGTCGCTGAATTATGCACTATACTTGTACTGGTTTTGTGAAAGCTAAGCATTGCTGGCCCACTCAAGATAACTTGCAGGCAGTTGACCAATTAAAGAGAAACCAATGACTGCCTGTAACAGTTGTTTCACTTAAAACCTGATAGCTTAAGGAAGTTTGAACAGAATAAAATTACCTTCCTTGCTCAGTTACTTAGACCATTCTCTTTCCTCAGTGACACAAATCCTAGAGCAATTTGGTCATAAGAATTACCCAAGTGAGAGAAAAGCTGAAAATCAGCAAGTCTGTGTAAAACTAGTTGGATTTTGTGGCTCCTCTATAGGGTAAAAAGAAGCAAGTAAGACTCTAAAGCATAGTTATGTAGAATATGACTTTCAGAAGATTTCTTACATTAGCAAATTCCCGTTCACACAGCCTTCAACTGGAAATACCATTATTTTCAAAGGAGAACATAGTGTTGCATGCTTATCCTTTATCAGCAGTGATCTTGAGGGTGCTGTGCATCTATTACATAGCCAGGGATCCATGCCTAAAAGGCACTTAGAATGCTTTAAAGTCAATTGGATTACAAGCTTACAAACACATATGTTTCTTTGGTAGAAAGGCATTTTTTTAATGCTACTTAGGAAATATAAGGTAGGCTTCCTGGTTCATAATGCAAAATTTAAAGCTAAGCTAGTAGGTTTTTTTTAATTTTTATTCTTGAGTGAGAATGAAGTAAAACATGCTGAGCGTGTCAGAAACGATTGATATTAGAGTTTGAATAATGTGAAATCAAAAGCAGAAACCTTCTTTTCTTCTTAATATTAGTTTACTTATAAATAATTTTATAATTTCATTTGTACAAAAATGGTAGTAAACAGCCATTGGTTTTACCTAAAATCCACTCTTTAAAAAAAGTCCTATTTGCTTGAGAAATAGCTGTAGTAGATGAACATAAATTCAGCACTGTGTAAGCACAAAAGCAGCAAAAGAAATTAATGCTCTGCTGTTGAAAATAACTACTCTGACTTGTGACACATTGCCTTTTCCCATCAGCAGGTGTTTAAAAATTTAAATATCAGCTTATAAAAATGAAAGGTCATCCTGGAAATGGGGATTATCACTTAGGTTTTGGATTCTTTTTGGTCAAAGCAGTATTATGATTTTTGTTGAGAAAAAAATGACAGTGATGCAGAAAATAACAGAATTTTTATAATAGTTGCCTTGTAACTGAATTATTCTTAAATGTCTTTCATGAATATCTGTTCTCTCCCCCCTTCCTTTTTTTTTTTCCTGACAAAGTAGGCCTACAGAATCTAGCAAACTCCTAAGGCCATCAATGATTGATAATAATGAAAAAGACTCAGTTATCTTCCAGACCAATAATTTTCTTCCTTGTCAGTTTATCCATTGTTCCATTAATGTAGTTTTAGTATGGATTACAATTCTGTTCTTCATAGAGGTATCTGCCTTTTAAATTCTATGTTTTTTTTTTTTTGCTTATAACTTTAGAGCATTATGTCATTAAAAAAAAACAGCATTATACACATGTAGCAATACCCATTTTATTGGGTTTCATTTTTGTTCCTTTGAAGAGTCCCTATGAATGTAAACAACTACAGGAAGTCATTTTAGCAAAGTCAGAGTTTGTTTACCCAGGAAAAGTCTAGCAATTTGCCAGAAGAGTTTTCATGGGGTGGTAGGTATTACCCTGTCATTTTTTTTGGTTCAGTATCTGGTCCTCCCAACCCTCCAGCCTCGAAAATGTGAACTGTAATTCTTCAATAGAGGATTTATCTTATAGGTACAGATTCACAGTAACCATGTCTAAAGGCTGATACGTAATGTTAGAAGATCCTGTATATTCTGTGAATCTCCACTGGATGTATTCTTCTTCCTGACAGTCAGGTTATCAAGAGAAGTTTGTTGCTGAATGTCAAGATTAGACACTTAATATGATTGAAGTTTCCATGTCAGACAAAAATTACCAGAATATTTGTAGTCAATTAATCGCCACTGTTTACATGTATGATCATGCTGGGAAATTTTGTTGCCTGGATAGAGAGAGAGGGTCTTAAAGCAGAGTCCTCTCCTTGTGTACTCAGATAGGTCCTGCCGAACTTACCTCACGACATTGTTGTTTCCAGTGATCAACACTGGTCAAGAGCCATCCTCACTGACAACCGCCTTTAAGTTTCTGTGTATTTAATGGGATTATTATAAAGCTTGGCTGGCTTAGGAGCCATACAAACTTTTGAAGGTAACTTTGCCTCTCTGTTTTGCTCCATGTGCTTATGGATTTTTAATTTTAACACAAAAAATTTGCAACAAAAATGCACTCTTTCTGTAAACTTGGGAGGCAAAACCTCTCTCATAGTGTACTTAGTATCCTAACCATGTTTTCACTTTGAGTTACAGGGATTTGTTTTTTTTTTTTTAATATTTTATTTATTTTTGAGACAGAAAGAGACAGAGCACGAGCAGGCGGGGGCAGAGAGAGAGGGAGACACAGAATCGGAAACAGGCTCCAGGCTCTGAGCCGTCAGCACAGAGCCCAACACGGGACTCAAACCCACAAACATGACATCATGTCCTGGGCAGAAGTTGGAGGCTTAACCGACTGAGCCACCCAGGTGCCCCGAGTTATAGGGATTTAGGGTAGACATTAGAGGTTTTTTGGACTTATGCTTTCCTTCACTCATGAATTTGGTTACCATATCCATTCTTCCCATGACTTTTTCACTGTTGGTAATCAACACTTAGGTAAGTGCCTTCATGTTTCTACTAGTTTCTGCTGGTCACTTGTGTCTTAGAAACTTGTATGAACTTAAAGAACTTCCAAAAAATACAGAAAATATCAGAAAGATCTGCTAACACAAATGCCTTAGAATTTCCAGGCTGTTGTAAAGGCATTTATGATAATACTTCAATTAAAAAAAAAAGATATTTCTAACTTCTCACTAAGTTAAGTTTTTTTCTCTAAAAATTATAACACATATGATTTCATTATTATGCACATAATCTGTTTTTATTATCTTATATTTAATATAAAGTAAATCTTTTTGTATATATTCTTTATATATTGAATGTTATTTTGACCCCAAATATGAGGCTGGGGTGATATTTAAACAAAATATCTTCATCTGAACTGTGAGATAATCTTTTGGTTAGTTGATCTTTTGGTTAGTTATTTGATCTTTTCAATAGTTACTACTTTTGGAAGATTTTAATTGTGATTTGAGGGGTCCCTGGATGGCTCAGCCGGTTGAGCGTCTGATTTCAGCTCAGGTCATGATCTCACAATTTGTGAGTTTGAGCCCCGAGAGGGGCTTTCTGCTGACAGCTTGCTCAGGGCCTGGTGTCTGCTTAGGATTCTGTGTCTCTTTCTCTCTCTGCCCCTCCCCTACTTACGAACTGTCTCACTCTGTCTCTCAAAAATAAATAAACGTGAAAAAAAATTTAAAAAAATATTCATTTGAACAGTAATGAGAGTGATGTTTTTCATGGAAGACAGTTGGCCATAGACATAACACATAAGCAAATACGGAGATTATTTTCATTTATTTGTTTATTCAATATATATTGACTACCTCCTCTGTACCAGGTTCTATGGTAGGCTCTGCAGCTGACCTGGTCATAAACTGACCTTTATGGGGGCCACCAGCTACATGAGTCTGTCAAGCATTTTAAATGTGGCAGTGTGACCCAGAATATGATTTTTAAACTTTATTTAATTGTAATTAACTAAAAGAAAAGTACTTAAAGTACTATAAATTTTTAAGTTGATTATATATAAAATGACAATGCTTTAGATACATTAGTTTAAATAAAATGTATTACTAAAATTAATTTCATCTGATACACATGAAAATGTATAGAATATTAAACGTCTATGACTCATTATATTTCTATTGGCTGGTGTCGTTCTAGGGCTTCTGTGGTTAATAAAATAGACATGGTCCTCACCATCATGAAACTTTAGTCCATGATTTATCATGAACTTTAGACTTCTTTTGATCAGTGACTTTAGCAATGAAAACGGCACCAAAAATAAATAGCTAACAAAATCTATCTGGAGTTAAAAGTAAATTAAGATGTTCTGAATATTTCTCTACTAAAAAATTCTATAGGAAACTAAGGGATCTTAAATGATCAGATTAATGAGGTTTTAGTCTTTTATGTGGTTCTGTGGTAACCCATTTTATTCTGGCATATTAGCCATTTTTTGATTCTGCACAGAAAGCCCATTAATTTATGGGAGAGTTCACTTAATTATTAAAATAGTCTGTGGGATAAGTGTTCCTTCTCCTATTTTACAAAGAAGAAAGAAAGTCTTCCAGTGATTATTCAACTTTTTAAAATTTTACAAAACTGACCAGACCAAGGATACAACTTATATTTCTCATTTCAAACTTTAAATCTCTCCTCTACCAAGGATTAGGTCCTTTGAAGTTGAAGATGAGTCCTCTGCAATGCTATTTTCAGAAAATAACACTACTTACAGCCGTGCTCCAGGACACTCCTGCAATGTATGACATGATTTTTTCTGTTATCGCAGAAAAGGCATTCACCTTCCCCCATTCTGGGATTGTTGGTTACTATAACCCGTTAGCCAGAGTCATTCATTCTTAGCACAGAAGTGTTCTCATGTTTCTTTCTCTTGTTCAAAGGCGCCAGCTACAAGCTGCATTAAAGACAAGACCTGGTCCTCTTAGGATTGGGCACTGCAAGAAATAAATTAATGGAAACAGTTTTCCCAGGATAGTCTGACACTGTCACTAGGAAAAGCGTCTAGTCACAGAGAGCAAGTCAGGATTTTCACAACACTTTAGCGCAGATGCAGATGACCTCACAAAAGTGGATACCTTAAATTCAAATCAGCAAAACGAAATGTAACTACCTGAGACTAAAGTAAGGGATGGGTGAAGGTGGTCAAAAGATGGAAACTCGCAATTACAAGCTAAGCATGTCTTTAGTAGAAAAGAAAAACAGAAATGAGTGATTTTATAATGAGTAATGTTCTACTTAATTTTTTAACAATCATCTGAAAAAAAATTTCCAATCCTAATTTAAAATTTCTAATCTCTGATCCCCAGCTTAAAATCTGTGCTTGTATAAAATGAAATTAAATCCCTCCAAATTTAGAAAAAAACAAGAAAAATCTTAATATAAACTAAAGAATGAAAATCATCAGGGAGACATAAAATAATATTCTGGAAAAGAAAGTAATGTCATATATTTATTAGTCTAACAAACTCTTCAAAACAAGAGTTAATTATTATAGAATTTGCTAACATTACACACCTTTATTTTCCATGGCTGCATGTTTTTTGGTAAATTCAAAAAGAAGCTATCCTCTTTCTCATCAGGACATACTTAAATAAATCAGTGTTAAAAACTAGACAATACTCCAAATCTTATTTATTTAAGTATGACAAATCTTTTATTAAGCCAACACCATTCTTTCCATACAGTCGGATAAAACAAAATATCAAATTAATGATATTGAATTGGAAAAATCAATGAACAGACTTACATGTGTATTAGGGGATGAGATTTGAACACAAGTCCCAATTATCGATAAGCGGGGAGAAACAAAGCATCTTCTACCCCAAGATACACAAACTATAAATAGGGTCCTCCTGCCTCCTTCTTACTAAAGTAAATGAGCCAGAAAACATCTCTGTAATTGGCTAAATCCCTAACAAAAACATTATTCCTGATTTTGCAGTGTTAATGTTGGATTTTATGGCGCAAACTTTGTAAACCCATGTTCTCTGTTAAATGTTTCTGTCTCCAAGGCATCTTTTTACAACAGGCGACTTAGAGAAAAACAAGACTTATTCAAGTCCATGAGGCTGGGGTAGATCATAAAAATGAATTTCTGGTCTAGTTTGGCTTTGTCTCATTGGAGAGGAACGTGGATATTTTAACAACCATGTTAGAGAGAAGATAGGCATTTAAAATATGACAATGATAAGGGAAAGGGCCTGTTTTTACCTTAATAAAGGTTTTCCAATCCAGCTGAGGGAACTTATCATCATAATTAAAATCAGGCAGATAAATACAGTTGCATTTTTAAGTTGTGTCAATCTTTCACTAATGGAAAAACGACTTCTCATTGGTCTCAACATGGGAATGCTATAAATAACCATTCGAAAACAACCAGGTGATGGGTTTGTGTCCAACATCATCACTATCACAGAGCATAGATCTTAATGTGCCTTTCCAATCTATTCATGTGCTCAAATCCTTTTATTAAATATGGTGAATTGCAACTAATTCAGTGAGTCAAAATCCTCTTCGTGTAGTAGATATTAATTAAAGATATCTTGTCTTCTAGGCTATTTTGTGATTACGTACACTAAAGACAGAAATGTTTTGAATTTTGCCAGGTTTTCAGACACAAAATAAATTTATTTTCTGGAGCATGCAATGTAAGGCATCTGGGGTGACCATTTTTGTATAGTTCCACAAGGTGAAATTGTTTAGTGTTTTATCTCTTTAGACTTGTTATGAAGACCCTTTATTCCTAATAGTAAGAAATGGTGATCATTTTGCCTACATCTGGATATGTGTGGCATGTAAGAAAAGGTATGACACAGACATCAGATGCCTGTATTGCTTTTATACAGTGTAAACAGTAACAAAATGTCATTTTCTTTCAACAGTAAAGAGGACATTCTTTTTATATTCTCATTTTAGTCAAATTAAAGATATATTGTGTGGAGCACCACACATGTGATTCAATGAAAGCTTCCAGCGAATGTTAGATTTCTGAATGGTTTTAATGGAGACCAATGGAAAACACTTACAAAAATGGAACTAGAACAGCTGAGGAATAGAATTAGAAGAAAAAAAAAAGAGAACAACTTCTGGAAGTTCACGTTTATAGGCAATCATGACTCAAGAACCCAAATAAATATAATGACTAATAAATAAACTTTTGTGGAAGGTGAAATAAAATGGAGTCACTTATGTTAGTTGAGCCTGGAGGCCATTAGGGATATGGGCCTATGTATGTCTTCACTGGGTAGAACCCTTAACTCTGAGCTCAGTCCAAGCTCAGTCAATGACAAAAAGTCCAAGGACTCCAAGACACCTAAAACTTGCTACCGTGTTGGAATTTTGCTTAGACACAGCCTAAGCAAACAATATGTGAGCACACGAATTATATGTAGCCATGACTAGTTTTCTGCCATCGACACCAATCAAAATTCATTGTAAACAAGTATACATGCATTCCCTTTTGCCTTTAAAACCCCTTAATGTTTGTACCTGGACGAAGAGTTTGGGGTTTCGCTGCCCAAAAATGTGCTCCCTGAACTGCAGTTCTGAGACTCAAGGTAAGTGCTTTTGTTTTATTTTAGCTCTGCTGCTTTTCTAGGTTGGCACTGTATAATGCTTAAAATGTAAATTTTCCTGAAATACCAATGAGATGTAAATATAGCAAATAGTTTTGTTCCAGTTTAAAATTAGTACTGCTAAATATCCCAATAACTTGAAGACTTAATTAATAATAATAATAATAATAATAATATTGCTTATATGTCTTTAGAAAATGTTCCTAGATTGTTGTCTCTAGTGTGTGGCTCTGTGTAAATCACACCCTGCATTACAGTCATTTATTCCTTCTTTATTTATCTCAATCATCCCCTGATAGTTATAGAGAGGGTACTCTATACATGTTAGTCACCGTCTGGGTACTAAGGTAGAGCCAGAAACAAGAAAAAAGAGGTCTCTTTTGGGGGGCTTGCTTTCCAGTGGAGGAATGAATGAATGCTGAAGATGGTTTCAGTTATTGGTAAATGTTATAAAAATAATTGGACCACTGGATTAGTTAGCTAGGGCTGCTGTAACAACAGAGATGTATTGTCTCACAGAACCTAAAATTCCGAGATCAAAATGTTGGCATGTTTGCCTCCTTCTGAGGGCTGTGAGGACAATCTGTCCCATGACTCTTCCCGAGCTTCTGGTGGCTTGTTGACAGTCTTCCATGTCCTTTGACTTGTATAAGCATCATCTTAATCTCTACCTTCATCTTCACATGTTCTTCTCCCATCGTATGTGTTTATGTCCAAATCTCCCTTTTGTGTACACCATTCATATAGGATTAGACCCCACCCTAATTACCACATTTTAACTTAATGACCTCTGTAGTGTCCTATCTCCAATAATATCTTTTTTGAAATATACACCATAGTCATAGTCATTCATTAGATATTGGCTGGTGTGTGATGTTATAGGGAGTTTAGGTAAAGTGGCATCGGCCATGTCTTTAAAAATGACAAGTTCTGGACAAAAGGAATTAAGGAGTCAGAACTTTCCTTGAGGAGTGAATATCAAGTGCAGAGGCCCTAGGCTGGTTTTGTAGTCTGAGGAAGAAAGAGGTTGCTAGGTCTGGAACATGTGAGGCAAAGGAGAATAGTGTATAAGAAGACCAAAGAAGTAGATAGGGTCCAATTGTAGGGCTCTTTAGAAGACATGAGGCAGAGTTTAGAGTTATTGTAACTTCATGAATTAGTAACCAGAAGGTTTTAAAGAGGGGATGATATGCTCTTACACATACTTTCTTTTTTCTTTTTTTTTTTTAATTTTTAGGAGAGGGAGTACATGTATGAGTAGGGGAAAGAGAAAGACAGAGAGAAGGGGAGAAAGAGTAGGGGAGAGACATAGAGAAAGAGAGAGAGAGAGAGAGACAGAGAGACAGAGAGTGTGTGTCTTAAATAAGCTCCATGCTCAGAGTGGAGCCTGATGTGGGCTCCATCTCACGACCCTGGGATCATGACCTGAGCCAAAATCAAAAGTCAACTGACTGAGTCAACTGATCATGATTCAACTGACTGAGCCACCCATGTGCTCCTCTGTTACATATTCTCAATTATCACTCTGGCTAAAGTTTCTCTTTTCTTTCTGTGCAAGCTCTGTAATCACTTCAACTCTTCGTGATGATCTTTCTTTTTTCTTAACAGTGAGATCATTTACTGTCATTCTCCCTCTGTGGAAGGTATTTGCAGAAGTACAGGAAACAAACACTGTTAGGGGCCACATTTATTCACCCAGAGACTCAACAGTCATATTAAAAGATCTTTCTTTCAAAGCAGTACATAATTTGGTTGTTACACTTGGTATAATTTGTTTTTATGTACATTCAAAAAAAATCAGAGATTAAAGTCTTCACAGATTTTTTTTAACATTTAAGAGAAAGCTCATCTTAGGTCCAGGCTAAACCTCACTTCCTCTTTGAGGGTTCCCTCAATGTCTCCAACAGTTGTTGCTTCCTTTCTAGCTCAAACCTGAATGTTAGCTCTTTTTATATTTTGTTGTACCTGTTTGTTATCTGATGCCCCCAGATAGCCTGTGAGCTCCTTTAGTTCAGGAACTTTGATTTTTATGTATTTTTCATTCCTTTAGGTCAACAAGTGGTATAATCCTTGACAATAGGAAGAAACTAAATGAATTTTGATGATTGTAGTACATTTTTAAAGAATATTTTCTAAAAGAACTTTATTTGCCACCAACCAGAGAAGTTGAGGTACTCAAAAACAATGAGATTTTAATAACAGACGTGTGGTGGTTTTATCATACCTATTTTAGACTTTTATAGATGATTGTCCACGTTCCAAAAGTGCCTTGCCTTTTGTCAAATCTGAGCTTGTCATTAGTACAAACATGAACCTTTGAATTATTCCGTAGGGGGTACGCTTCTGATTCATGTCTCTTGGAATGACTTTCACTACAGAATTTCTTTCTCTTCACCACCCAAATGACGGGGGAGATGATATCCATTATTGAATTACTCATTTATAACATTTTTAACTTAAACTTAAGTTAGTTTAACATATAGTGTTGTATTGGTTTTGAGTTGAATTTATAAATATATATATAAATATAACACCCAGTGCTTATCCCCAAAAGTGCCCTTCTTGATGCCCATCATCCATTTAGCCCATTCTCCCACCCATCTCCTTTCTAACAACCCTCAGTTTGTTTTCTGCACTAAAGAGTCTCTTTATGGTTTGTCTCCCTCTGTTTTTATTTTTTTCTTCCCTCACCCTATGTTTATTTGTTTTCCCTTCTTAAACTCCACATATCAGTGAAATCATGATATTTGCCTTTCTCTGAATGACTTATTTCACTTAGTGCAATACACTCTAGTTCCAGCTACATTGTCGCAAATGGCAAGATTTCATTATTTTTGATCTCTGAGTGGTATTCCATTGTGTGTGTGTGTGTGTGTGTGTGTGTGTGTGTGTGTGTGTGTGTGTACTACATCTTCTTTATCCATTCATCAGCTGATGAACATTTGTGCTCTTACCATGATTTGGCTATTGTGTTTTTTAAATGTTTATTTATTTTGAGAGAGACAACACCAGCAGAGGAGAGACAGAGAGAGAGAGAGGTGGACAGAGGATCTGTCTGCACTGACAGCAGAGAGCCGATGTGGGACTCGAACTCATGAACCATAAGATCATGACCTGAGCTGAAGTCAGATGTTCAACCAACTAAGCCATCCAGACACCCCACCCCAAATTTGATTATTCTTGGTTGTGTTGCTATACACATTAGGATGCATGTGCCCCTTTGAATCAAGATTTTTTGTATTTTTTGGATAAATGTCTAGTAGTGAATTGCTGGATCATATGGTAGTTCTATTTTTAATTTTTTGAGAAACCTCCATACTGTTTTCCAGAGTGGTTGCAACAATTTGCATTGCTGCCACCAGTACAAAAATGGCTTCCCTTTCTCTGCATCCTCACCAGTGTCTGTTGTTTACTGGGTTGTTCATTTTAGCCATTCTGACAGGTGTGAGGTAGTATCTCCTTGTGGTTTTGATTTGTATTTCCCTGATGATAAGTGATGTTGAGCATTTTTTCATATGTATCTTAGCCATCTGGATGTCTTCCTTGGAAAAGTATTTTTTCATGTCTTCTACCCATTTCTTAACTAGATTATTTGTTTTTTTGTGGGTGTTGAGTTTGGTAAGTTCTTTATAGATTTTGGATACTAACACTTTATCTGATATGTCATTTACAAATATCTTCTCCTACTCTGTTGGTTGCCTTTTAGTTTTGCTGATTGTTGCCTTTGCTGTACAGAAGCTCTTTATCTTGAGGTCTCAATACTTCATTTTTTGTTTCCCTTGTCTCTGGAAACGTGTTTAGTAAGAAGTTGCTATGACTGAGGTCAAAGAGGTTGCAGCCTGTGTTCTCTAGGATTCTTATGGTTTCCTTTATTACAGTTATATCCAAACACATTGAATACCTAGGAATAAACCTAAATAAAAGAGTAAAAGATCTCTATGCTGACAACTATAGAGCACTTATGAAACAAATTGAAGAAGACACAAAGAAATGGAGAAACATTCCATGTTCATGGATAGGAACAACAAATATTGTTAAAATGTCTCTACTACACATTTAAGGCAATCTCTATCAAAATAACACCAGCATTCTTCACAGTGATAGAACAAACAATTCTAAAATTTGTATGAAACCAGAAAATACCCTGAATAGCTCAAGTAATGTTGAAAAGGAAAATCAAAGCTAGGGACATCACAATTCCAGACTTCAAGCTGTATAAAAAAGCGAATCATCAAGACAGTATATCACTGGTACAGAAACAGACACATAGATCAATGGAACAGAATAGAGAACCCAGAAATGTACCCACAATTGTATAGCCAGCAAATCTTCAACAAAATAAGAAATAATATTCAATGGAAAAAAGACAATCTCTTCAGTAAATGGTGGTGGGAAAACTGGATGGCAAAATGTAGAAGAATAAAACTGGACCATTTTCTTAACACCACACACAAAAATAAAATCAAAATGAATTTATAACTTTTTTAGACCTCCTGCTTATTATGCATGTTGAAATTCGATTTTGCGATTGTAAACTTGTAAACCTGTGCAACTTATAAATAGTGATGCATGAATTGAGAAGAAAGGATGAAACTGTGCTTTAAGGGCCTATGCTGTTACTATTTTGCTCTTTGGGGCTTGTGGACATGAATAGGATGCCTCTTTGGCAGCAGATACTGGCACTGATGATATTTTTACCCTGTAAATTGCATGAGCTTTTTAGTTTTCATAGCCTGTTTATCACAGTATTTAATGATTCTGAAAAAAAAATACAGTGGCTTGTTAGTAATCATTTAAATAACAATGAATATTAATTCATCCAAAATTCATTGAGTTTCTACAATGAACTAAACACAAGAAAGACAAGAATGTGTACCAGAGTGACCAATGTACCCTTGTTTGCCCAGCACTGTTCCAGTTTTAGCACTGAAAATCCTGTGCCCTGGGAGAGTTCTCAGCCCAGTCAACATGTCCAGAAAGCTTTTATTTCATTATAAGATTCATTTTGATTCTTTTAAAATTTCCTTTTATCTTCACTTTTTCATCCTTCCCCTGCCAAACAAATAGTATTTAAAAGATAATCAAGTAAGATTTTCCTAAAATATTAATGAAGAAAATAAGGATGAAGAACTTTTAGGTGAGCTTTATTTCGTGAAATGAGGGCCATAAAATCTCATCCCTTTCCTTGAGGAGAGAAGCAGATTTGTCGCTGAGTGTTAGGACACTGACTCATTGAGTCTTGTGTAGGACAAGAGAAAACTGCATTCCAGGCAAAAAGGCAAAAAATACTGGACAGTCCTGGCACCCCTATCACAGTGTGGCCCCTGTAACTTCTAAAATTAATGCCCTTCTCCAACATTTTTTAAAGGACATCAACTCTTTTTTTTTTTTTAAAGAGGACATGATCAATTCAAATTTCCATTCTCTTACACATGTGTGACCTCCCCCAAGGTTCTGTTTTTCTTTCTGAAACACTTAATGGTGGGAGAAGGGGCTTACAATATTTATAGATTTATTGTGAAGTTTAAATGGCATTAAATATCCTAGAGCATCTGTATCTAGACAAAATAGGTATTTGATAAATGTTAAGTATTAGCATGGGGTTCAACCCAAGTACTACCTTCTTTTTGTGGTTTCCCTAAACCCTGGTAAATTGGTGACTTCTTGATTTCCTCTCTTTATGTCCATGTTCTAGCATGAAAATTCCAGGACTTTACTATACTGGTTTATTTACTTTTTATGGGGAGGGGAAGGGGGAAAGAGAGTTGGGAAGAGAGAGGAATGAAAACCTGAGAGACTATTGAATACTGAAAAGGAACTGAGGGTTGAAGGGGGAGGGGTAATGAAGGAGGGCACTTATGGGGAAGAGCACTGGGTGTTATATGGAAACCAATTTGACAATAAACTATTAAAATTTTTTAAAAAGACCAGAGGGAAAAAATAAAAATAATAAAATTACACTTATTTATTTCTCTTTCTGCTGCTTCAAATGTATATCTTGAAATGAGTGATCCATGATTGTGTGTTTCCAATGCTTTACACAATGCCAGACATATAGTAGAGACTTGCCACATTTTTTTTGGCAATATCTACCACAGATATAGAGAGAACAGTGATGGCAGAGAGGGTCACCTAGGAGGTGAGGTGATCTTCAGATCGTCTTAAATACTTGAGACAATAATTTAGAATTGAATAACTAACCATCTTTTATCCAAAGATGCTTCTCTTTATGCAAGATATTCATCAATTCGTGCTGACTTTCTACTTCAAGGCTCACTCTTTGGCTATAGGACAGAGTCCATACACATTACTATTGCTAACAATTCCATGCCATGTCATCCATCTGCCAATGTCCCTTTACTTGGTGATTTTTCCATATAAAACATCTTGCTCTCTCCATATCCACCCTACCAGTTTCCAATTCTTTTCCAATTAATTAATTCTTAATAATCCTTCAAAACTCAGTTTCAGTATTACCAGCTATAATGAGAATTTTGTGACCTACCCTACCTCTCAACCCAATTGAACATATCTTTTTTATATTCCATAGTACCTCATGCAAAATTCTGTTATTCCTTTTACCTGAATTATAATTGTCAGTTTTTCCTTGAAAGTGAAAGTTTATTCATGGAAGAAACAGTGACTCTTACTTCTATTTGCAGTGCCTGGTAAATAATAGATACAAAAATGGTTTTGAATAAACCTTTTTGAATCTGAAGTAATGTATCTTAGATTCTATTTCAAAGGAGCTATATTCCCCCAGATTATGCAGAGTGAATTGTTACACTATAGATATGGCTTTCTAGAGTGCCCTACCAAGGTGGTGCAATAGAGTTTATTGACTACAGAGTTAAAGCTTGTTTGCTGGCAATACACTAAGAGTGTATTGATTATGCCCATACTCTCAATTAGACGTTAACCATGGTCATTTTATGATTCAAAGTTCCATGCAGTAGCTATCACATGATGCCAAGTACATTGCTTGATTGGCAGAATTGTCCCCTTCTAAGTCAATGATTTCCTGATGGGAAGATAGTTCACAACCAGGTGAGACTTCTCTGCTTCCCTCTCACTTAAATTTAAGATAATGCTTTCTTCAACTACGTCCAGACTTTCAGCCTAGGAAATATGTGTATTCCTCTCTTAAACAGAATAGCTTCTTATCGACCTAAGAGAAGGAAACATTACACTCTGATACAGGGCCCTGTAAGTGGAGATGTGCTTTATTCATGAAGCTAATTGATCTGGAGAATGCAGAGTATGCTCTGTTATCATTCCTCATCTGTCACAGAGAGATGACAATTTAGACTGTGGTTGAAGGAATGAAATAATAATATGTGTAAAACAGGGGCACCTGAGTGGCTCAGTCAGTTGACTGTCTGACTCTTGATTTCAGCTCATGTCACGATCTCACTCATGATCATGAAGTGGAGCCCCATGTCTGACTCTATCCTGAGTGTGGAGCCTGCTTGGGATTCTCTCTCTCCCTCTCTCTCTGCCCCTTCCCCACTTGCTAGTGCTCTCTCTCTTTCAATAAATGAATAAACAAAATGAATAAATAAAGAAATTTTAAAAATACACTTAAGACAGAATATGGCCTTTCTCCATTTCTTGGATTATATCTAGTATATGTTATGGGTAAGGATATTTTTTTTTCAATTTAACACTGAATACTTCTTTTGAAAGGAAAATATGAATTTGTGAACGTATTTTTGTGTTTATTCCTTGAAGAAACTGAGATTGTTTCTTGTTTCAGTACATTCTAGTCCTTTGGTTTGTCATTTGCCTGTGTGAGGTTACAAGAAAGTATTCACATATCTGGTCACTTAAGGGTATTGGGGTTCATTCTCTAATATCCAAAGGGAGTGATGGCTCAGACAGTAAACATGCTCAAATAATGATTGTCAAGCAGCATGTGGCTTTCTGGATGAGGAACCAAAGCTGAGATTGGGCATTTCTAGAACTTCTCTTCCAATGTTAAAACAAATTTATAGGAAATAAAAAGCCCAAAAGATAACTAAAACAATGCAAGACTGTATGAAAAATATTGAGCAGCACACATTGGTCCTCAGCATTAGAACTACATAGCAACTAGAAGCTGCAGGGAAAAATAGAACAGACTTTATATATATTTAGGAAAACAGTCAAAACAATTTCTAATGTTAAGTTTCTGTGACCATAACAAATCCAAAGATACAGAGGATATGGTAAAAATAATAATAACATATTCAGTATATTATTTATTTTCAAATGGACAGCATGGGAAAGATAAGAAGAAGATGAAGGGGGGGTGTGCCTGGGTGGTTCGGTTGATGAAGTGTCTGACTCTTGATTTAGGCTCATGGCATGATCTCATGGTTCTTGAGTTCGAACTCCCTTTGGGCTTTGAGCTGACAACATGGAGTCTGCCTGGGGTTGTCTCTGTCCCTCTCTTTCTGACCATTCTGTGTGTTCTCGCTCTCAAAATAAATAAATAAACTTAAAAAAATAAGAGGAGGAAGGAATCTCTTTTCTCTCATGTGGGTAATAGTTATCGTCAGGCCCACACCTTGCATAATCTTTGACTTCCTTAGGAAGGTGGTTTCAGATCCATCTGCCACGGCACTATTTCCGTGGATATGAGAGAGCTGAGATGAAAGAGGAATGATGTATTCTAAAGGTTAATTGATATTTTTGTTTACTGTGCAACACCTGATCTAGGAGGTGGGGTACCCTTGGCCTGGGGTAGATTTGGGTTGGCTTATAGACTTTGATTCTATGTAGGTAGAATAACATAGGGGTAGGAAACCAAGGCAGTGGCTTCTCTATGTCAAGGTGAATCACACATACTCTGATTTCATTCCAGACAAGCAAATATTCCCTAGTGGGTGCATTGGGTAGGTTGGGGTGGGCTGAGGTGTTGTGGGTAGGCAGCTGCCTAATTCCCAATGGGTAGAATGCAATGGTCACGAAGTTGTGTTTTAACTGTCCCAGTGAGACAATGTCAGGTAGATGGAGGGGAAGGAGCTGACGGAGTGGGAAGGAGGATGGGGTGGGGTGGAATAGTAGAAAAGAGGGCCTACCATATAAAAGGGACAGAGGCATGAAAATGTATCATGATTTTGAAGAATGATATGGGAAAGTCAATTGTGGTTAGATGGCAAGTCCTTTTATTGGAAGATTTTGGTATCTGTTCTGAGGCCATTGGGAATTTCCTGATCATCACTGATATGATGGGTAAATAAATATGCCTACAGATTTTCAAGTATGGATACATAAGGAGAAGATAGTTGAAAGAGATACATTATCTTTGTTCTTTAATCCAGAAATGACTGTTTCATGCAATACTATGTTTTCACTCAAAATCCTCCTCTTGTACTTAAATATCTACAACTCCTAATTTTCTTAATTATTTCGAAGGTTTGAAGGTTAAAGGCTTCGATATTCTATTAAATAATTGAAAGTAAGAGAAGCCCTGGGTTATGACTGGGCTTTATCCCGGTGATTACCAAACACATGCTTTCTAAATCATTAGAGACTGCCGCTTTGAGTTTTCTTCTTTGATGGTAAATAAATGTGTTCTGCATCTTACTATAGCTGTTCTGACATTTGGATTAGTTCCCACTCATCTTTTGGGCTGCAGGGATATGAAATAGAAGCAAGATTTTAGTCTATCCTTTATAATTAATTATCTGTATTTCCCAGGAAGTTCTTTCATCTCTCTGGGATTCTTTTTGTTCATCTGTAAAAGTAGGGAGAGAATAAATCTTTAAAGTGAGATAATGGATGTAAAAACCAAAATTTCCTTGGTAAGGATAACATATTATACAGATCTGCCATCTTTAGGACAGTAGTTAAATTGCTTTCCATCTTAAAACAAAACTAATTCCACACTTTCGTTGAGTGATCTACATACATGAACACACTCATACATGTACATAGAGATATATTATTCTAACTCACTTTGATGCTTTCTTTTTACTGAATATACTAGTTGGTTAATTTTTCACTTTTTTTTTTAGATTATACCTTCTAAAAGCATGAACTTTGTTCTTTCCTCCACCTGAATTGAAGGCTTTCACTGATAGTTTGTAGATAGTCAAGATAAAACATTTTCAGCTTGAAAAATGAAGGTGGTTTAGTAACCTACATATAGATTTTGAGCGGATATTGGAGATGTGTTTATGTCTTGCATTGTAACAATCTATTGAAAAATTAACAGGGCACCCTATGTGATGATATGACTTTTTAAGAAATATGAAATTTGTGATCAATCTGAATTTTAATTTTATAGCAACATTTTATACTTATGGCAACACTTTTAAATTCTGTAATATGCTTATATCCGGATTATAAAGAGGAGGACATGCTTTCTCTCAAGACTTGTCAGTTTAAACAGATACTTACTTGGTCTATGTCTAAAATAAGACTCCAGGGGCACCTGGGTGGCTCAGTCAGTTAAGCATCTGACTTTGGCCTGGGTCATGATCTCTCAGTTCTTGGGTTCAAGCCCCACATCAGGTTCTGTGCTGACAACTCAGAGCCTGGAGTCTGCTTCTGATTATGTGTCTCTCTCTCTCTCTATTCCTCTGCCGCTCATGCTTTGTCTCTCTCTCAAAAATAAACAAACATTTAAAAATAAAAAAAAAATACAATAAAATAAGACTCCATGGGATGCCTGGGTGGCTCAGTTGGTTAAGCGTCCGACTTGGGCTCAGATCATGATCTCACCATTTGGGAGTTCAAGCCTTGTGTTGCGCTTTGTGCTCACAGCTCAGAGCCTGGAGCCTGTTTCAGATTCTGTTTCCCTCTCTCTCTGCCCCTCCTTCATTCATGCTCTGTGTCTCTCTATTTCTGTCTCAAAAATAAATAAACACAAAAATTTTTAAAAATAAATTAATAATAAAAATAAAATAAGACTCCTAAACACCTTCCCAGTCTCTAAATATGGAGTGTTCTAGCCCATTCTTAGCTCTCCTCACTACCCTGAACTTAAAGATTTCTGGCAGCCTGCTGGAGACTAGTAAACTGGAAAGTGAATGAAAAGTACAGTGCATAATTAAGAGTAAATCAGTTGGTTACATTATTTAGTTGCTTTACAGGCAGGATAAAATCAGTGAGTTGAATGAGTTTTTTTTTTTTTTTTAAGAGCCAGGGTGTATGTATATTTGTTTGTGCAGGGCTAAGGCATTAAAACAGTGAAACAATGATTTTAATACCTCTCTGTGAAAAGAAATGGATGGCTGTACCATAATAAGCTTAATGGCCTTTATATATATATATGAACAAAGAGTCATAAAGATTTAAGTCTATTACTTAAGTCTATTAAAAGTCTATTAATAGTCTATGAATAGTAATTGTCCTCTAAGAGAGCCAGACATAATCATGTCAAGATCATAGAATTTTTGAGCAAGAAAATAGGACAAAAGAAATCAAACTTGTGTTCAGGTTTTAATTATTTTGCCTGTGACTGGATAGCATTGTGCTGGATTTTATATTTTTGTATTTTGGAGAAGGGATCTGAAGGGAAATAAGTTATTTGGTTTTGATATTCCTCAGCTGACGATTCTGCAGGTAGCTTCCCACTTTCCTCTTCAACATTTGCTCTGTTTGGGGTGAGCAGAATTAAAAAATATTTCTGGTGGACATATGGAGAGTAGGTGTGAGGCAATTCTCACTCTATTAACACATTTCTTGACAGCATCTCACATTGGTCAAGAAATGGTAGCAATTTTCAATGAGCTGAAAAGTGCATAACCTGGAGGTGATACATGTCCTAGAGATGGTTCAGGCAAAGCCCAGAGTTATGTGAGTTTTCTTTAAATAACTTGGACTGCTGTCAAAAGAGTTTGACTGAAGAGAATAAGTGGAAGTCGATAGCTTTAAGGCAATTTATGTTCAGCTCAAAAACAAAGTTTCCCACCATAAAGCAGTACAAGCGTGTAGAGGCTGAATTGAGTCAATGAGTTCCTCAAAGGCGGAATTTGGTAAAAATGTGATGTCTGATGCAAGGGGCATCTTTCAGGCAGTGAAATGCAATACACTACTCAGGAAAACAGATCGTTCTGGCTTGTATCTCCTATTGTCACCTTTGTTGTGCATCTGATGTGGGCTAAGACGACTCGGGCAGAAAATACTATTCCCAACCAGCAGAATATGCTGCTGTTGGATTTTTTTTGAAGGAGTGTGTTTTGTTTTCACAGACTTCAAATGTTCTCTGGAAGTAACTGGGAACAGCTTTTACAGGTAGGGAAAATATATTTTCTCACCAAGTCTTGTAATTGTTTTGAAATAAAAACTTTCTCTGAAGAGACCAGATTTAGTAAAATTTAATATAATGTAGGTTGGTGATTTGACACGTAAAATGGCTGCACATTGGTAAAGACAGAAGTGGAAAGAGTGAACTATTTACCAAATGTCGTTTTAATTGTTTCCATACTCCCACAGTTGGGTAGGTATCATCACCGATTTCATGGAAAAAAATCTCTGGACTCCTTCCAATTATCCATGTCTATGAGATTAATGTTTATGAAACTTTTATCCATCAGTTAATAAAACAGCCCCAATTTCGAGAGAGAAAAAAAAGAAGGAAAAGTTCTTTCTATAGCTTTGTATTCATGCCTTGGGGGAAAAAATGTCCCATAGACCCACTGGATTAAAAACACCTGGATAATTTAGATTGTTTTACTTATTTTTATTGAAGAGGGGAAAAGGGCAGGAAAATGCACTTGTACTTTATGGATTTAGGGATAATGAACCAGTTGGCAAAAGACACATTGATGGAGTGTGCTTAATTGGCTAAACAATAAAGGAAAACAGAACCTGCTTTTACATGAGCTGAATGAATTGTAGAGAAATGCAGCACATGAGTGTGCACATAAAAGAAAATCCCTAAAATTGTAACTTTGGTTGAGACTTTTACCCAGAAAAAGTGACTTGTTATATGAGATGACATAGGAACCCATTAAACTTGGATTTACCTTGGATTTCAATTTTTTTCCCTTTGCCTTGTTTTTTTCATTGGGATATTTGATGACATATTTATTTAAATTTCCTTTGTATCTTAGTAATTGATATTAAATGTGTTTGGACTCCTGATCTACCCCAGAATCATGGTTCTGAGACGAGGGGCATGAATTGTGAAGAAAGGAAAGCCAAAAATTAGAAAGCACCTGTCTTATACTCTTAACAAGTTCCTTTCTTTATCTCCAGGATGTTAATGTTTTCTTAAGTAGTGTTTTTCCTGGCCCCTGGTAGGTTAATAATAACAACTCTATACCTTATTATAAATAGTCTTATTCTGATACTTAAGTTCCAATCATTTCTTTTAGTCTTTTGATGGAAACTTTATTATTTTCAAAAATAACTGCATTTAAAATTCTGGTAACATAGAAATGTACCCAAAACCCCCAAATGTCAATCATTCAATGACATGCTATACAGAAATAAACATACTTTACATTACAGTGAATATCTTTCTTATCCACTTTAATTTAGATGAGTGTGTTTAACTGAGGTTTTTCCCTTATTAAGAATAATACTAAATTAAATTAGTAAGCAACCGACATTAAAACAATGGAATAGAACAGAATGGAAAACTCATTGTACATGACATGTGAAAGAGTATTACTGACATTTAGTTGCTTGTGTGTGTGTGTGTTTGTGTGTGTGTGTGTGTGTGTGTGTGTGTGTGTGTGTGTGTGTGTGTGAGTACTCCCTGATGTATATATTGTTTTGTCCTGTAGCTCATAGTCAAATATATGTGAAAGCTAATGCCTTGGACAATGGGCTCAGTGGCTGGAGACAATCTTAATCTAACAGAGCAGGACTGGAGACTATTTCTTTGTATAATTACATTTGAAAATGAGACAAGGTCAGAGACCAGAAAAGAGAGAATCTGTATTGATAATCTCAATATTCAAAATTTTAAAACATGTATTTATAATGTGGTTAGTCAGTGACCAGTATAGTATAAAACATAGAGGATAAGGAGTCAGAAAATATGGACTTAACATCAGATAGATCTTCTACTAGAGAGAGCCTTGGTGAGCTGCGTAAACTTTGGAATTATGTTGCTTTATCTTTAAAAGACATTAAAAATATTTCTCATAAACTGGTCTGTGTGCATCAAGATTGTAACTAAGATAAAAAAATTACGTGAAAGCATTTTATTAAGTATAAAGCAGCAAATAAATGAGTAACATATTACTTAATTTATTCTTGGGTTTACCTATTGCCTGAGCAGGAAAGAGATGGTATAAAATGACACTGTGTAAACCTATTAAGCTTTTTTTTAATAATAAATTTTGCATCCATGTAAAGAAATAAAGGAAGTAATATTAATTGCTAAAATAAAAAAAATAGCTGCATTACAAACATACAAGTGAGAAATGTGATTGAGAAGGTTTGTCTAATAGGATGTACTCCAAGATTAAAAGTGCAAACACAATGAAAAAAAGTACAGCCTTAACCGGGAAGATTGAGATCAGATGACTCGGATGGCTGATGGCAGAGGCAGGTTGATAAAAGGCAAGCGAGATAAAAGATTGCAGAATCAAAGCAGGAACTGTTGATTCTCAAAGATGAGGTGCAATGGCATTTGGAGCATGAAAGATGTGGTTGTTATATATAAAAACAATATCTATAAAGGCCTTTAAGCCAACGATGTTGTTGTAGGACAAGAGTGAAACAAGTCAGTGAGTTTTATTGTAAGAGGTTTGGAAAAGAAAATCAATGTTTTCTTTATCAAGGGATGGTTCTCCCTCCTTTGAATTCTGTGTGAAGTTCTAGTATATGTATAAACTGTACCCGGGGTTGTAAAAAAAAGAGACCAGGTGTCAAGTATCGGTGCGGGTGAAAAGTTGAGCAAATTTGAGTTTATTCTCAGTTCAAAGGGAACATTGTCCCAACTGGACAGAACTTGAGGAATCGAGGATCCACAGCTCAATTAGACCAAGTTCAGTAACTTTGAAAAAAAGATTCAGAATATAAAATGCCATGATGTATTTAAAAACTTTTGACTCAAAATGCTTTAAAGATTAAGACTCAGGGTTCATAAGCAGGCAGAAAGATTAGTTTATTATTTTAGTGCTTAAGAAAAAGTATTCCTTGGTGAATCAAAACTCAGCTAATGTGTTACTGGAATGATGTGGCCGTTTTATCATAGATATAGTATCAGGCTAGAAGAAAAGTGTTCAGAAAACCTTTGTTTTCAAGAAATAATTTTGAGAGCTACTACTATAAATACCACTTTAGCCACTAATATAAATAATTTTATAATGATGTATCAAAAATAGCTCATTTGCCGAGTATCTTTTATGTGTAAAATCTGCAAAAATACTTTGCATATACTAGTTCTATTTATTAAATCATCACTGAGAACTTCCTATTCCTACAATCATTTTACAAACTAAAGCCCCAGGAAGGGTACAGAGCTGGATTCTGTAAATGTCCAAGCAAGTAATAAAAACTTCTTTATGTCCAATAATTTTTTTTCCTTCCTTTCCTCCTTCTCCTCCTTCTATAGGACCTACTTTCAAGGAAACTCATGACCTTGTAAAAAAAAGAAACAACTAGGCAGTATATGGAAAAGGCCCAGGGTTGAGAGTCAGAAACCCTAAATGCTTGCTTTGCCTCTTTCTTTTAGCTAATGTATATTTAGGGAGTTTTGTAATTTCTCTGCAAGAATGACAAATAAACATGATGCTCTCTTTCCCTGAGCAGTGCAAGTGCATAATTCTAGGGAAGCCTATTTGAATCATCTCATGCAAAAAATTCACATTTCATCACATTTTCATAGTGATGAAACTATGGTCCTAATTTTCAAGCCTTAAAGTTAATATAATTCAGACAGAACCTCTGTTTTCAGGTTTATGACAAAAATGGAACCCTCCAGAATCAAACCCTCTAGTACTTAGAAATACTGCATAAATAACATCATACATTTAATACCAACAGCTTTCTCAATTCAAAAATGTGACATACATATTAAAAATTAGAAAGTCCTTGTACTACTTATTAAAGCATTACTAGTAACTTTCATAAAGTGTACACGCTTTGTTAAAATTTGTTAAGATTTTAGATGACTTGGCTACAAGAATTTACAATGCACACATTTAGAACTATCTGTTAACTGATACAATTAAATATAATTTGAGGGAAAAACCTGAGCAAATGATTTTAAAAAGCATTCCTATAAGTTTTCATAATCTAAAACAAACTTCAGCATAGCGTAACCAAATGTACCAATGAGGGGAAATGGCTTTGTAATGAAGACCTCAAGATACTTGTGAAAAATATCTTGTAAAAGAGTCGGTAGATTTTATTCCAAATATTACAATATACTTAAATTTAAGGAGCTTAACAAATCAGTTAAATGCTACTTGAGGTAGACAGGAAAGAAAAAGGGAAGAAATATGTGAGAGAAGAAGGAATGAGGGAGGGAGGGAGGAAAGAAGGTAAAGAAAGAGAATGAAAGGAGGGAGGGAGGGAAGAAAAAAGAGAAAAAAGGAAAAGTAAGGAAGGAAAGAAAGAATGAGAGAAAGAAAGACAGATGGAGAGAAGGAAAGGAAAGAAAGAATGAGAGAAAGAAAGACAGATGGAGAGAAGGAAAGGAAAGAAGGAAGGAAAGAAGGAAAGAAGGAAGGAAGGAAGGAAGGAAGGAAAAAAGGAAGGAAGGAAAGAAGGAAGAAACAACTCTTACAAGAAAAAATTAAAAAAAAAAAAACAACTAGAACTTGAGCTCAACCTTAGAAGCATCTGGAGATAGGCATGTATGCCACACACAATGTTATGATCCTGCAAACCCCAAAGTCAAAGAAAACATGTTAAAAGCAGCCAGAAAAGAATGACAGTTTATCCTTAAAAAAGCAATTACTAGACAGAGCAGGCATATCAAGACCATCAATTTAAGACAGAGAGGCAATATTAGGACCAAGGAATCAAAATAAATCTGTCTACAGCCCCTAGCAGAACTGTTCAGGGACAAGTGTCATCTTAAGTTTGTTTCTGAAAAAGCAGACACGGGAATAAGGATTCATTTGAGAGTGATTTGTTAGGAAGTATTGCTAGGAAAAATTGGTATGACTAGTAATGAAAGAAACATTTAATTTTTTAAATTTATTTATTTATTTTGAGAGATGGGGGGGAGAGAGAGAGAGAGAGAGAGAGGGGAAGAAAGAGGGAGAGAGAGAATGAGTGGGTAGGGGCAGAGGGAGAGTGATAGAGAAAATCCCTAGCAGACTCCATGCTGACTGCAGAGCCAACAGGGGGCTCTATCCCATGATCCTCCTATCACAACCTGAGCCCAAATCAAGAATCAGACACTGAACTGATTGAGCAATCCAGGTGCCCCTAAAATTTTTAATAAATAGTGCTAGAAAATTATGTATCCATATAAATAAAAACAATTATTAATCTAAATGATATATACCTAAATATGAATGTGAAAAAGCTTCTAGAAGAAAATGTAGGAGAATATCTTTACATCTTTGAGTAGATTCTTAAATGGAACACAAAATGCACTAACTATAAAAGCTAAGTTTAATACATTAGACTTAATTAAAACAGAAAGCATTTGTTCACCGAAGGAAACCCTCAATCAAGTAAAAATGCAAGCTATGCTCTAGGAGAAAAATATTTTCAGCTTATACCTCTAATAGAGTATATGTAGAACTCTCCAAAAACAGTTAAAAAAATAAAAGTTATTTTTGTAGGGACTTCTATAGCTTGAAGCTTTCATCTTTGTTATCTCCTGACATGCTGTGTAATTTACATCTTATTTGCTAAAATTTAGTAGGATGTTCACACACAGCTACAAGTGCAGGTAAGAAAGACACTCTTTATTTTTACTTTGGCCATGCGTCTAGGTAAATTTAGATGTTTTTACTGGGAAGTTTAGGGAATGTGTAGAGTTAGAGAGGTAGCAATCCCTGAAATACAATTTTGATGTACATTGGGACTACCATGTTACTCAATTAATTTACTGAAGATAACTTTTAAGCTATTTTTTCCTAAGTGCTGGATGTGGAAGAGTTTTAGAAACTAAAAGTTAAATTAAAAATTGTCCCTATTCTCAAGGAGATGAAGGTGCATAAAATAATCTTAACATATTTATTAAGATATATTGATAGTTGAGTTCACATTTGGAAAAGACTGCTTCCAGAAGAGTTTTGAATAACTTCATTAAGAAATATCCTTTAAAATGGAGGAAATTCATGGACACAGTCATAAAGTTGGAATATTTAAGGTAGCTCTGAAAGAAAATAAGGAGTTCCATTTTCCTGGGGATGTGTGAATGTAGTAGGCCTTACTTGTTGGATATGGGCCTTAACTTATTAAGGAAGGAAAATCTAATAAAATTTCTGAGCCATGATGCTTAAATTGTGTGTGTGCATCTGTGTGTATGTTGAGTTATCTATTAATTTGTGTTGTATCATATTCTTGAAGTCACATTAAAAATACTTTTAGAATTAACAATGTGGTATAAACAGACTAATGTGGCCTCTAAACTTCCAATGATAGTCCTTGGCTAGGCTTAGAGATAGACCATTTTTACACCAACTTCTAGACCTTCCTTCTAAAGATGGTGTATTATTTTATGAATCTTTCCCCCCTTCCTGAAACTATGTGAAATTTATAGTAAAGAGACTATGTAAAAATAAACATACAATAATAATGAGAGATAAGAAAAAGAGACAACTCAAAACAATCATGGAATTTGGAAAATGTATAGGTGAGTACAAAATAACATGGCAGATTTCAAAACACTGAACTCTAAACCAGCAATGGGGAAACTTGAGCACTGACTTATACTGCAGGACTGCCAGAAGGCTCAAGGATTCACAGTGCCAGATATAAGAGCTGAATATAACAGGACTGGTCAAAAGGTGCTTAAAGAAATTGGATCCCCATATCCTGGCCACCATTCTATGTAGCTCAATGCCTGCACCCTCTATGACTTTCAAAGGACGAAATGTTCAGTCTCTGGAGAAAGTAAAATAGAATGTTTCTGGAGTAGATGGTAGACCAGCTGGGTGCTAATAACACAAATTCCAATTGCTTCTCTCTGGGAAGAACATTTCCCAAGAAACTGATGGATACTAGGGCAAAACTCTAAATTCTCCATAAAAAAAAAAAAATGATCCCACTGATGTGCTGGTTATTCTCAATCATCTTTGTAATCTCCACATCTAAGTCTGAGAGTGCAGCTCAGGATTCACACACAAGCAAAGAAAGCCTCTCTATGAAAGGTAAAATCCACACACAGGGAAAGAGAAATCTATTTGGAAGAAATAAGAGTCTATTTATGGAAATAATAAAAAGCCCATTAGTATCATCAGGAATGAAAGACCTTATAAACATTTAACAGGAAAACACAATAGAAAATACCAAGAAACTCTTTGAAGAAATTTTAGAAAGAACAAGAGGCTTAGTACAAAGGCTAGACTATAAAATTATAGAATGTACTAAAAAGTAGAACTACTAGATACATCGATTGTGGAAAATAAGAAATAAAAGATCAGACAATTATGGAGCCAGTTCAGGAGGTTCAATATGAATAAACACATTATAAACAAACAAACAAACAAACAAAGGAGAGACAAAGAAAGAATAGTCAACAAGAGAAAAAAAATGTCCAAGTAAAAGAAAAGCCATATATTTCCAGATGGAAATATTTGAATATTGAAAGAGACCGAGTGCTCAAAATAAAATTAGAAATTAGACCCACACAATTACATTATGATAAAATGTCAAAACTTTGAAGGAAAAAGATAATCTTATCAGCTGAAATAGAGAATTTATAAAACAATCATAACCACAATGACATAATTCACACAAAAATAGTTAGGAATAAAAAGGGTATCAAGCTAAAAGCGTGGAGATAATGTACACTTCAAAAATTGGAAGGAAGAATATACCTATTGTAGAATTCTATTTCAAATAAAATTATCAATACAGCATGAGGGTAGAATAATTAACTCTAGGCACATACATATAAAATCTAAATCTAAATCTATGTCTAAACCTATACCTATACTTGTACCTATGTCTATCTCCCAGTTTTCCTTCATCAGAGAACTATTGTAGATGTTTTAACCAAAACAAAAAAGTAAACAATAAAGAGAAAGGGACTGAATACATAAAATTAGTCATTTAATACAGAAAAAGCAAGTAAAAATAATCCCCAGAGGAAAAGTGAAAAGAGGTACCTGAATGAGCATTGTGAACTCCCCTTAGCAAGGAGCCTACCAAGATTGTGCACAGCAGATGACACCCATGTGAATCTTCTCTGAGAAGATGTGAGAAAACAGTTGGACAATAGACAGCTGGGATCGACTCAGTGATTATGTTGAAAAGTAAGCCAACCTTTGTGGTTTAATTATGTCTAGCTTTACACAGACATCGTTATGTTAATACTGAGTAAATATGAAATTATAATAGAGCTATGTTGTGAGGCTGGGGCCATGAGAAAGGTGTGTACGTGTCATGGGTGCAGCTAAAACCTCATTCTCCATTATGGGACATCAACAGGTCGTGCTTAACACAAAATAGTTAAATAGCAATATAGGCATGCTATATGAACAACTAAAGGTAAATTTCAAAAGAATTAGAAAGAATCTAAGGATCAAAGTGGTTGTCTTTGGGGAGGGAAAATCAAGCTGGGAAATGGAAACCAGTTACTGTTTCTAACAATGACAATAGCATTGTTAAACTATTTAATTCTAAATTATATGCATGTACAACTTTGATACAAAGGTAAAAAATTAAAACTGAATTGGACATTTCAGAAATGACGTTAGTAATACATGGGTATCATCAGTAGTCGGCGTAACTTGGGAGAAGTATATTAGCTTATGAGCAAGATACCACTGAGTTCATATACCATTTTCACCACTATTTAACTATGTAGTAATGAAAAAATGACATAATTTACCCAATATTCACTAAATACTAGACACTTTATAAGGTTATCATTCTTATCACCCTTACTCTTCATAACTACACTATTAAATAATTACTATTATTGTTCATATATTTCAGAGAAAATACGAGCCTTTAGAGAATTTTTTAAATTGAAGTATAATTCACACACAATATTACGTTAGTTTTAGGCATACAACATAGTGATTCAACAACTCTATACATTATGCTATGCTCATTCCCCATAAGTGTAGCTAACATCTGTCACCAGACAACACTATTAAAATACCATTGACTATAACACAAGGAAGGGGGAGTTTCAGGCCAAATTGGATCCATGAGTTTCCAGATATAAAACTCTATAGCTGTCTAAAAAGGTTAAATGTTTGCATTAGTTTCAGTTTTCACAAAACAGATTCCAGACAAAGATTTGCGTATATGTGGTCAGGAGACGAATAAGGATACAAGAAAGGGAAGGGATGGCAGGCAGCCAGCAAAGCATATTATTTAGCCAGCAGCCATACTGGGTCACTAAAGCTTAATCCTGCTCTGGAAATTCTGGGGATAAGGGGAAATTCAGGGGATAAGACTTACTTGAGAGGTATCCCACAGGAGGGTCCAGGGAGAGTTAATTTTCTATGAAATCCCAGTTGCCATTGCTTGAGAGCTTCTAGAGAGAAAGGGTTGTTAATTCCTTAGAATTTCTGGGCAGGAAAGTTTTGGTGGCCAAACAGACTTTAGGAAAGAAAAAAAAAAAGAAAAGAGAAAAGAAAAGAAAAAAGGAAAGGAAAGGAAAGGAAAGGAAAGGAAAGGAAAGGAAAGGAAAGGAAAGGAAAGGAAAGGAAAGGAAAGGAAAAAGAAAAGCAAGTTTTTGGCAAATAGAAGTCAAGCTGGAGATATCTTACATGGTAAGGGCTAGGCACATGGGCAAGGCACTGGCAGCATTTTCAGAGGTCACTAAGAAATAACCCCAAACTTTGGTTGATTAACAGAACAAAGTGTGCTTCTTGTTCCCATCACAATTTAACACAGTAGGGAGGAGGGCGTGCATGGCCATTCACAGCCCAGATTTCTTCCATTTAAGCGTCCTGTGGTCTTTTGGTTTTAGTCTTATGGATCCAATGCATCCAGACAGCCAGTGAGCCAAGAGAGGGAATTCTTCGGGAAGTTTTATGGGCAAGTTCTCTAAGAACCTCAACACTTCTACCTATGTATCTTTGGCCAAAACTCAAACACAAGACTGAATCTTGTCAGGGAGCATTAGAAATGTAGTCTAACTGTTTATCCTGGAAGAAAAAGAAAACACACACCTGATGAGAATCCGTCCCAGTCATCACATACTACTTCTCATAAGCTCACCTTGATAAACTTAGTAAGAACATATGTAAGACATATATGCACAGAATTCATACATACATACACATATATACACAGAAATCTATTGCTCTACCTGGCAAATGCAAACTTCTTAGTAAACATTTACCCTCATAGAAATCGTTTTTACACACAGACTCAAAATTTAGTTTAATTTCATATTAGAAATAAACACATTTTATTTGACTTTCACTGGATTGCACTTACCTTAGGGTAAGGCAACTCATAGGTTTCATTTACCTCAATTAATTCAGCAAATTAAGTGATAGCATTCTATAAAGGGATTTGACAACATTTTATTAAATCTTTGTCACATTAATGTAATTTTATTTGCCATGTTAACTTAAGAAATCAACAAAATATTATTGCACACATTTATTTCTTTTAAAGATTAAAGAAAAATTAAAAATATGTGCTAGCCTGAATATTTTTGAAGAGTGGTTCTGTGAACATTTGAAAATTCTATCTATATATCAGCAGAGACACATTTCCCTGTAGTGAGAGTGCTCCCATATGGCAGGTCATTTTCACATTGCATAGAACGTATTTTGACTGTTGCTATTGAATTCACCTTGTTGTGCTGAAAGCCTCGTGTGTTTGAGTATAAGAATATATGAATTTCGGTGAACTAGAGTGTTGACCTAGAATGGGTTTTTTTTTTAGTAAGTTAAGGATATCATAAAAAAATGTACAAATGATAACAGACTCTCGAAATATTACTATTGTAAAGTTAATTTTAAAGAGTGGGAAGTAGGATGGTAAAAAGTTTAGAAAACTCACATAATTTTAACTTCCTGATTTGGCTACCAAGG
Source organism: Mungos mungo (assembly GCA_004023785.1). Taxonomy (NCBI): domain Eukaryota; kingdom Metazoa; phylum Chordata; class Mammalia; order Carnivora; family Herpestidae; genus Mungos; species Mungos mungo. The sequence continues at coordinate 16,940 of PISW01008537.1, read as the reverse complement.
AGGCAAGTTGCACAAATGGAACTATTATTTTTGCAGAATTCTTTTTCTCCCCCCAATGGATAGAGACAGAGAGAGAGAGACAGAGAGAGAGAGAGAGAGAGAGAGAGAGAGAGAGAGAGAGAGAGAGAGAGAGAGAGAGGAGAGAGAGAGAGAGGAGAGAGAGAGAGAGAGATCTTAAAGAGGATAGAGAATAGAAATATCAAAATTTGGGTCCATATCATACCCCAGTGCATTGTCTTTTTCCTGTCTTATGAAAAAAGAGGCCAAACACAGTGAATATATAGTCAGTTTTCTCTTGGGAGATAATCGACTTTATTCATTACCAGTGAAAGTCTATCTCTGGAAATGGAAATGGATGCCATTGCTAAAATCAAATGCAATATTTTTCTAGCCGAATGAGTCACCAGGTCAACACATAAATATCTAGTAGGGTAAATATTAATATTACTCTCTGATTTGCTATAGGTGTGCAATTTGATTGTGCTTGGAACACTATGTGTGTTCATTGATTTGGATGACCTAGACTAGTGATCCTCAGTCAGGGATGAGTTTTTCCCCCAGGAGAAATTTCTGGAGACATTTTTGATTGCTAAGACTGTAAGGGAATGCTTCTGGGATCCAGCAGGTTGAGGCCAGGGATACTGCCAATCATTCTACAATATGCAGGACAGTTCTTCACAACAAAGAACCATCTGGCCTCATATGTATTTAATGCAGAGGTTGAGATACACTGACATAACTCTAGTGTTTCATATGTTATATGTGAAAAGAATCTCTGCTTCATGAAAGGATTAAAAATCAGAGACAAGTATAAATTTGTCAAGTCCTACTTCTGTCATAAAATAGTTGATAACTGATTATACATTGGATTTGGAATTCATTTCTCCCATGCTCTAATCCATACCATTGAGAACAAATTACCTACCACTTAATTCTCTTTTGTTTTGCTCTGTTTATTTTCGACTGTCAATTTTTACATACTCTCTATGCTTGACCCACCTGGCACCAATTCCTCTCACAGGTGTGCTGGCCCCATGTATAACTCAGTGATCATTAACCCTTCAAAGTCAGGACAGATACAAACCAATGGAGTGAACACGTTGCATAGGGAATGTGAACTTTCATTTCTCCAAGGTTCCTCCCCAAATTTCCTCCAGCTTATTTCACTCCATCAAGCAGCCATGGTCATGGGAGGATGGAGGAGACATCAGACAGGCCAGATGGCAATGCTTTCTCTTCTGGTTTCGCTTGTTGCTTCCTACTCTGCTTCCTATTGCTTCATCACTTGGCTTGAAAATCTCACTAGGGGTTCTCATATGGCTGGCTGGGTAATGCTTCAGTTCATTTATGAACGATGAACTTGTTATTCAGTATTAATCTTTCCTATGAACAATATTGCCTTATAAATTGGGCAGGTTGTGAAGCTGGATGTTTGGTCTAAAACTAAATGGAACTGTCCTATTTTAAGAGTCTTGACTTTGTATTATTGAGAACCTGAAAAGTTTTGTGCAGGAACAATCTTCTCTGTTTTAAGTGCTGCAAGTTATATATATTTCAACTAGTTGATTCAACTAGTTAAGGTCAACATCCATGACATATTCTGAAAAGTAGTTTCAAAGGTGGGGAAAACTTGTTTAATCATATTTGCATGCAAATAATAATAAAAACACAGCTCATGCTTATGCCATATAGAAAGTCACATCCAGAAAGTAACCAGAACCTGAGAAGTGGAATTTTATCATTTGAGGAGTTAATATATTGGAAGAGAAACAAGATGTGGGCTTTGAAATCAGACAGTGCCAACTTCAAATTATAACTCTGCCACTACCTCTAACACTACCTATCATGTAGGAAGGGTTATTTCACCTTTTTGAGCTTTAGGATCTACATTTGTAAAACAGAGAGGGTAACTCCAAACTCATAGTGTTACAGGATTATAGTGTTGAATATTAAAGTGTATGTATATAATATTTAGTTACACATGTATGCATATATAAATATGTGCATATGTATATAGATGTGTATATGATATTTATACACATATTTACACACATGAATATGTAGGTGGGCACATACAGGGATGTGCACACAGATGTCTCCTAGTATAGTACAGGTGCCTCAAAAACACATTAGTCCATTTTCACCTTTCTAACAGAGCGAAGTACAGAACTGTAGAATTGAACAAACATTGGATTTGCATTAGGACTTAAGATAAAACTCACTTTAGAGCCTGGGTCTTTTTCTTCCTAGTTGTCTGAATTTAGATAGTCAGCCAACTTCTCTGGGACACAATTCCCTGTATAGTAAAATAAGGTTACTGGAATATTAAATGGTTTCAGACCATTGTATGCTTTTAGGTGACTAACCATGGAGCTATATCTTCAAATTGAAGCTCACTTAGAAACTCAATATGTAAAAGAGATAATTTTTGGAATTCTGTAATTCATGGGGATTGAGAAAGCCTTCTCTGTGGGCTTTTCAGAGTACAATTTGGAAATCATTAAGCTTCATGGGCCTCAAGGATCTTTAGGTTCTAAAATATTCTAAGTAACAAGTCTCAGATCAGACTTGGTCCCACTTAAAGATAAGGATTGACTAATATTATCATTCTAACTTGACCAGTTGAAGTCTTATATGATATACGCTACTTCAATAGCTGAAATGCCCCAATGTTGGGTATGCCCTCAACTTTAGAAGTTCAGGGACTATGTTTCTGACAGAATTCATGCCGACTGCTAGCTATAAAAAACGTACAGAATAATAAACATAGAATTTCTTTGAAAAGTCTAATTTTCTGTGCTTTTGCATGTATGAGTTTGTTCTTGGTATTCCTGACTTTCTCTAACCCCATGTTATCCCCCCTCCTTACTGAAGGGCTTCTGCATGACAAAGTTAATAACAACAAAAACCCCACTGGGTTTTGCTATGGGGTGAATTTAAGCACCTGCTCCCAAAATTTATATGTTCAAGCCCTAGTCCCCAGGGTCTCAAAATATTAGAAATAGGACCTTTAAAAAGGTGATTAAGCTTTGCCACAGTGACTCATAGGACTGCCAAACTGTTGTCCAGTGTATGCACAATTTTATATCCTCAAGAGCAATTCAGAAGGATTCCAATTTCTCCATATTCTCGCCAATACATTATTTTCTTTCATTGTCAAATCCATTGTCTTGAAGCTTTCTAATTTTCCCTATAAAAATATTATAGTTCAAAAAAGGTGATTAAGTTAAATGGGGTCCTTGGGTTATGCTATAGTCTAATCTGACTGCTGTCCTTATAAAAGAAAATTTGGCCACGCAAAACGAGATACCAAGAATGTGTGTGCACAGAGCAAGAGTGTGAGGACACAAGAGAAAGTGGTTTTCTGGAAGCTAAGAAGAGGGGTCCAGAAGAAACAAAGCCTGCCAGCACTTTGATCTTGAACTTCCAGATGCTAGAACTGTGAAAAAATAAATTTCTATTGTTTAAGCCACCCAATCTGTGCTATTTTGCATAGTCACTAGCAAAGTAATAGATGTTTCATGTGCCACTTTGAAATACTACTTGAGGGTATCCATAGTGAGGTTTAGAAGGTGACAATTTCTGTTGTGAGTTCTTAGATATAAAAGTAGAACTTAAAATTCAGAACAGATTAAGATTGAAGTCAATTACTATGTTGCTTTCTCCATGTCACCATGCTTATATTCACCATAGGTCTTCATCCCAATCTGAAATTTGATTCTTCCTTTATTTTCTACAACTCTATAAAACTAGAATATAATCTTAACAAAGGCAGGACATGTGTAGTATTTTCAATATTTTACCTGTAGCTGACATAAGAGCACTTGGAGTAAGACAATTTGATAAAAAAAAATTGTTGAATTATCATTAGATTAAATCGTAGAGTTTGGAGTAATTTATCATCATAGATTAGTAGGGATTTACTTCCTCACAAAGCACTAACCATTGAGACAAAATACAACCCCCTGAAGCCATCAGTTATTCATGATGGTGGATAGTCAACTATAAAATGCTGCCTTATACAAGCAAGGAAAGATTTTGAAGGCTTAACAATTGTTGAAATATGCTTGGTATTCTTTTAAGATGCAATGTGTTTACCACACATTTGTGAAGTGTGAAATTCAAGGCCACTGCATGAAAACCCAAAAGCACTTCAGGGTTTTTATAAAGACGTCTGAGTTTTAGTAAACATTTTTGTGCAGTCTCTAGAGACATTATTTAGCTTAAGTTATAAGAGACCTTTAGACCCATGAAACATGTCTCAAGAAGTGTATTTTAGTTTATTTAACATGGGAAGTAAATGAGTGATAAATTTTGTTTATTTTTTCACCTGTGAGAGAGATGCAAGTTCGAAGCATGATGTTAATTGGCTGGTAAAAATTTAGATTGGATGTTCAAAGAATTAGTATTTTAGTAAATGTGCAATATATCAAAAAGTGACTGCTTCTGAGAAGCTGCGTTTAAAACCCTCCAAGTACATACATTACTGGTAAAAGCAATTATGAACTTCTGCTTCTGTCTTTGTAAGACAAAAGACTTCTTATGACAAATTTTGAAAAATAATTAATAAACTTCATAAACTGAATTGTATTTACAAGTGTACTTTGTATTCTGTTGCATTGGATAGTTAAGGTGCATATTTCAATTTTTATTTTTTTCAAATGTGATATGCTGTTCAATGACTAATTATGGTTTTTCTGGGGTTTCTATTTTAATTATTTTTATTATATTGCTCTTTGTCATTACATTTTCTGTTTAACAGTTCAAAGCATAGTCCAGATTTTGGCAGATTGCAATTATAATTTCAACTCCACTACTTGCTAATGGTATGACCTTTCTCATCCTTAACTTTCTTATTGTTATATGATATAATAGTCTATATGTTACCCTGAAGAATAAATAATATAATATAGGTAACACTTTTAAGTGATGTTGCTGGGCACATTTTACATAGTCAATACATTATAACTACATTTATTTTTGTAGGGGTTTCATGCGCACATGTGTGTGAGTGCTCACCACTGCTTAAAGACTTAGTCTACATATTTGGATAACCCCAGTTCTAGCACTTGTAGATGCTAACCAATGTCCAATGCATTTTGAATTCAAAAATTTGATAATTTACTCTTCATGAAACTAACATTTAGGTAATACTTTACAGATTATTTTATTTGTAGAAGATTGCATGTTGTTTTTCACGTCTGCTAAGAGAATAGCTTGTGTATACCTGTAGGTAAACAGGACAACAAAGATATTTGCTCATTTTTTTAATTAAAGGAGTTATTACTTTATTAAAATTTTTAAGACTCTTTTTTTGGAAAACATCATCACAATCTATACCATAAACAAATCCATCATCTCCAAAAATTTCCTCCTACCCTCTTAATTATTATTGGCACATTACCTTTCTGTGTTAAGAACACTTAACATGTAATCTATCTCTTAGAGGCTAAGTATTTTTTCTATGAGTAAATTGGGTAGTTTTGTATAAATCCACTATAGCAGATTGGGTTTTCTAGGAGGCAAGCTTTGAGATAGAAATTTACATGCAGCAATGTTATTCAGTGTCACTCTTAGGATCACCAATGATAGGAAGGAGTAAATAAGCATGATTGGGCAGGGGGATATGATGGTCTGTGATAGGTAACAATAAAGGTTTTAGCTACCCCATGAGTCTTTGTATTCCTGCACAGACTAAAGGCTTCCCCAAGAAAGAAGTATGACCTTGGAGGAGGTGACTTTCTTTAGATGAGGGCAATCGCTGGGAAGGTGGCAGCTTCAAGATGGTAAAGCATGTGACTGGAACCTGGATGCCACATTGATGTGCCCATGTCTAACTCTTTTGTTAATGCAACGTTCTTTAACATTCTGAGAAGTAGACTATTAGTCTTTGAATAGTGATCCATTAGTCTCTGAATAGTGGTGCTGGATTAAGCCCTTCTGGAAGGAAAAGCAGAATCATACTCAGTATAGGTGTATTAATGCCAATCAAAAAGAACTGATGCTCCTTCCAGAGTAGCATATGTCTAATGGAGTCAGTCTTCTAACAAGTGGCTTTTTGAACTCCTGGAGAAATCATGCCATATTGGGGAATTAGCATTTGTCTTGTTTTCTGGCAGTTGGACTTTTAGTAGCAGCTGTGATGAGAGGGAACCCATGTTCTTAGACCCAAACATCCATGGTAGTCATGGCTACCCAGTTTATGGGCACATTGTGCCAGCCATGAGGTGGCTGACAGACAGCATCTGGATGATGCCAACTGACTTAGTCAATCTATTTGGTTGTTTGGTGCTTTTCTAAGGTAGATATTTTCTGGTGTGTGGTGACATGTGATCGAAAAATGATCAAAGTTCATGCCTATTTCCCATATGTCTATTCCACAGACTTCATCATTCTGCTCCCATCTCAACCCTTCGAAGTCCCTTCTTCCTTAGCCAGCCTGCCTACCAGTATTCATAAGTCTATATACATTGTAAAATGTGGACATGTCTCTTTCTGTGTAAAGCAAATGGTCAGGTCAATCATCCAAATAACTATCCAATGAGACAATACCTCCCCTCCCCCCACACTGATGTTTTTTAGAACCAAAATGGGATTACAGGCAGTCAGAGATCCCTTTAAATGTGAGTTGCTGATAAAATAGTGGTGGATGACATGAAGGTCCTGGCCACCTGCTCATGGCCTCGCACCCCATTCATGTGTAATCATGAATGAAGCATTTCTATACTATAATGGATTACTGCTAGACACACGTGACCTTATGAAGCAGTCAGCCTGGCAAAAGCTAAGTGTCATGGTCAGTTTATGTGTCAACTTGGCTAGGCCACAGTCCCATATTATTCAATCAAATGCTAATCTAGATGAAGCTTTGAGAGTATTTTGTATATGTAATTAACATCTAGGATCAGTTGGCTTTAAGTAAAAAAAATTATCCTAGGTAATCTGGGTGTGCTAGATCTAATTAATCCAAAGGCTTTAGAAGAAGAATTGAGATTTCCCTGGGGAAGAAGAAATTCTCCTGGGGGATTGAAGCCACAGTTCCTGCCTGAAAGTTCTGAGTTATCCTTCCTGATGGTTGGATCTCTGATTTCTAACTCGTCTAGCCAGTCCCCAAAATCATAGGAGCTGTTTCCTTGCGATAAATCTCTTGTCTCCCTCCCTCTCTCTATATATCCATATACCTATATCTATATGTATATATATAGAATCTATATATATATGTGTGTGTGTGTGTGTGTGTGTGTGTGTGTGTGTGTGTGTGTATTCTCTCTATATACAAACTGTTTTTCAAAAAGCATATGATTCTTTACTATAGGTGGCATAACCTTTATCCAGAATTTTAATCGTTTATACTGATTCTTATTTTAGCCTTGCCAGTAATGCCTCACACAACCTTTTTTCCCAACACAGATATCTCCAGTACTACTCTTCTAGGTCACATGATCATTTGGTCAAATTGGCAGGTCTTCTTGCCACAGTCCAAAAGCACACTCCTTCTAGGCTTTTCTCAAAGCTGGGAGCATTTATGGATTGAAATAGTATTCCCAGAGTTGAAATATCCTACCTGTAAAACCCAAGAGGTGTAACAAGCATTACCCTTTATACTGGAGATGGTGTTGTGGCATGCTTCAGAACCCCAGAACTTCCCTAAACCCTGCTAATATAGTCAAACTCCAAATATCCACAGCATTTATCTCATATCATCTGAAGTATATTTGTCTTACAAGAGTTCCAACCTCTTGTCACTTCTTGTCCATCTAGTCTAAATAGGATGAAGTCATTTATCTGGGGGATTTCCACTCTGTAAAGCAAAAATTTCACAGGAATTCTTTCCAGTGTTCCCAGACCCCCAAAAATAACTTTTCTTAGGCTTTTCTGATACCTTACAACCTATCTTCATAATAGATGCACAGAAGAAATCAAGCTAAAGCTCAGATACTCACACAAGCAGCTCAAAGTTATGGTGGCTTGATGCCGAGATGCTGAGTGTAGTTCGCTGTTCCAGGGGCCGGCCTTCTCTGCAATGGCTAGCTGCAGAACAAACACTGAAAGCTCTTTTTGCTTTTCACCCTTCTACGTAAAATAAAAATGCCTTTGAACTTCATTCAGTTTGTGAAAATAGGTACTAATGTAGGTATTTTGTCAAAACAAAGTGGCATCATGTAAACTTTTGAAAAGTAGGGGAAACCTACATACTATTATCTGTTCTAAGTGAATACTTAGCCCATTTCTGGTCTTTATTCTTTTTTTTTTTTAATAGTTTATTGTCAAATAGGTTTCCATATAACACCCAGTGCTCTCCCCCACAAGTGCCCTCCTCCATTACCACCACCTCCCTTACCCCCCCTCCCCTTTCAATCCTTGATTCATTTACAGTTTTCAAGAGTCTTTCAGGTTTTGCGTCCCTCTCTCCCCCCAACTCTCTTCCCCCTTCCCCTGCCTGTGGTCCTCTGTTAGGTTTCTCCTTTAGACCTATGAGTGCAAACATATGGTATCTGTCCTTCTCCTCCTGACTTATTTCGCTTAGCATGACATCCTGGAGGTCCATCCACTTGATCGGGATGGAATAGTATATGTTTGCAAGATCACTAGTTGCATACTCTACACTTAAGTTTGTATTAATAGGATCTAGCAAAGGTTTCCTCATACCACACAACTGCAGTTGAGGTTGCTACATGGTTGAGATGGCAGTATTCAATGTCATCCTCCAGAATCCATCTGGAACTTTAGAGATCAATTAAGTGGAGACAGAATGAGCATCACCACCCAAAGAATAGTACTAATCTCTACCATTCCCTCCAAAACATGATATTGCTTTACATTTTTCTATTTTGGCTGGTAGAGGGATGCTTTTGGAGGCTACCATTTGACCTTCCCTGCAATGATAGTTCTTATTCCCCAGGAAGAGTAGTCAATGTGGGACCTGCTAACTATCAAGTGTATCCATTGCATCTTGTATTTGGGGACACATTACACTATATTTGCATAGGAAAATTACTACCAGGTGGGCTCATGGAAGAAATGGACCCTCTGTGAGCCAGACTTGGCCAAGATTCCATGTATTATCTGGGTTCCATAACCCCTACAATAACACAAGGTTTTAATGATGCTTAAGGTCTTTGATTATTAATGACAGTTTGGAACTTGTGTATGAGAGTCCTCAATATCATTGGGTATTCTGCTTTGCCTACTACATAATTCCTGAAGTCAGTGGCTGTAGGCACCTTTGAAGAAGGAATAGGGGAATGATGGCCACATATTCTTGTCATAGGGCTGTAAGGTCCTTCCTTCTTTAAACTTAACAGCTTCAGTACCTGATTATCTTGGCCCCAAAACGGGCTTGAATTCAGAAACTAGGCAAAGTACTACAACGTTTTATTGGGGCTATTGTAAATATTACTCTTTTTTAATGTATTTATTTATTTATTTATTTATTTTTGAGAGAGAGAGAGAGAGCAGAGGAAGGTCAGAGAGAGAGGGAGACACAGAATCCGAAGACAGACTCTCTGCTCTCAGCTAGCTGTCAGCACAGAGCCCGACATGGGGCTTGAACCCACAAACCATGAGGTAATGACCTGAGTCAAAGTCGGATGCTTAACTGATTGAGCCACCCAGGCACCCCTGTAACTATTACTCTTAGTTTCCTGATCATTAATCCCCAATTTCTTCTGTTTGCATAAATTGAGAAATACTCTTATATCTCTATCTTGCTCATAGGGACATATTCTTTTACTCAGTTCCGTAACTCTCCATATTTTATATGGAAACCCAATTGGAATAGCAAATCTGCTGGGAATAAGAATTCAACCTTTTCAATATTACATATACATATATATATATATACATACATACACATATACATACATATATATACTTAATATTATTTGAGAATGTGAGAGTGATAGAAAGCATAAGTAGGAGAGAGGGGGCTGGAGAGAGAGAAAGTGAGAGAGAGAGAGAGAGAGGGGGAATCTTAAACAGGTTCCATGCTCAGCACAGAGCCTGACACCGGCTTGATCCCATGACCCTGGGATTATGACCTGAGTCAAAATCAAGAATCAGATGCTCAAATGACTGAGCCACCCAGGTGCCCCTCTGCTACTTTTAGATTACATTTGAGTTTTATGTCCTCTGGTGTTATAGGATGGGACCACCTTTACATATTGCCAAAGATCTTTTAGGATTTTATTGCTTACCCTTAGGTTTTCATGGTGTTTTTTTTTTTCCCCTGAATCATCAGTTCTTCTCAAAGTAGTAATCCTGTTCTATTGCCATTATAAATGCTATTTCTATATGTGTCTTAAAGATTGGTGCATTACTTCCATCTGTGCATTCTCCCTTCCAGCACATACCCAGCAGTGAAAGTTTTAACATACTTCACTGCACTGTGTGACAAAAGCTATCAGTCCTCTGCCCACGGCCAGTGAAGGACATCTTGTTGAAAGCTGGCCAGTAGGTGATCCAGTTTGCTTCCTGGGACCTTCTGGCATTAACTTTTCAGATTGTGTTTCCTAGCTTCTGAGACAGAGATTCGTGTGCAGGAAGCTTATCAGGCAGTGCTCTTGATAAACCAACGCCTGTGATAAAATGGAGAGCGCGGGAATGGGTAGAGGGAGAATAAGTCTGCGTTGAGGTACAGCCAAGACCAGCTCTGGAGCTGGCTGGGCCCTGCAGAGCTGTTTCCTCACTGGATGTTGGATGCATCCAAAAAGGTGGTGTCACCTTTAGAAAGGTGGCTCTCTTTATCCTGGGGCAATTGTTGGGAACAGAGGTCACAAAAGGGCTGTCAGCTGGTAAATCCCCAGCGGTCGGGAAGAGGGATATTTAGTCCCAAAGCTGCACATGTGTGTGCATGCACACCTGTGCATGTGTTTGGGGGTGAACTTGATGGTTTGTGTCCATAACGTCTGCTTTTGCTTTTCATTCAGTAAGTGGTGTGCATGATGACAAAGCTCTTTACTTTCCACTCTGACTTCTTTCCTTTTGTTCCCAAAATTAAGTCTTCTGGTTACATTAGACAAAATAGGAAATTATAGTTTATTTATTTTGAGAGGGAGAGAGAGAAAGCGTAAGTGGGGAAAGGGCAGAGAGAGAGGAGAGAGTGAGAATCCCAAGCAGGTTCTGCACCACCATCATGGAGCCCTCCACAGCCGCTTGGACCCACCACCATGAGATCATGATCTGGACTGAAGTCAGATGCTTAACTGACCAAGCTACCTAGGTGCCCTTGTTGAAAGAATTTTAAATCGGGAAAGGTAGTTCAATCTTCCTGAGCTGTTGCACAATTTGTTGAGATAGTGATGCTTGTTCTCACTTGAATGTACACCAGGGTATGGATAAGAGCAAGGGTAGGGAAGGAGTTATGCCCTAGATTTGATAGGATTTCTTGTTAAGTATAATTCCATTATATATTTGATTTGCAACTTTGTGAATCTACAGAAGATGATAAAAGCTCATATGTAAGTGAAAGTGCTCATTCCAAATCCACCTAAAAACGCTTTTTAAAAAATCTCTTTTATCTCACTTCCTTTCCATTAGAATGGACTATTAAGTTCTGACTGAATGGAGAATAAGGTACTGGCGATGGGAGGAAGATTTAAAACTTATAAATATGTCCTTCTGTTACCTTTATTCTGTAAACAAGAAAGATGGCTTATCTTCAAGTTGTTTGTGAAATAACAGGACATTATACCACCTCCTTCTAAAAGAGGGAATATTTTCTGATGCTTGGAGTTTGAGGATACAGGACAGCATGTTTGGCACTAACCTGTGAAATAACAGAGATAGGACACATGAAGAGTCTGTAGACCTTATTTGCACTAGTTTTCTATTGACAGAAGTAAGGAAAAGTGTTTATTTTTCTTTTAAAGCAATTAGTGCACAAACTGCCCACATTCAGTATGAAGATTCACTTGTCCTCATTCTCCATGGGAAATGACACCGACTGCTTCCCAAGTTCCATATGTGGTATCTGAGTAGGTGAACATTTCCATCTCAAGTGCTGTCATATGTATTTGCCCCTGTGAGCATCTTTTAGGTTTCTGCCATCACATCAGCAAGTTGTCTTCGATGTGTGGTATTTTATCATGTTGCTTCCCCACGGTAAATTCCAGTTCTTCCCTGGCTTGGCTGTGACCACCTGTTCTCCCACACCTGTTTCAATTTATAAACCATATGCTGTAGTCACAGCTGAGAACCACTGTAGACATGATGCGATTTCTCATAAATATTTCATAAATTCAAAGCTTCCTGCACTTCAAAATAATTTGAAGGCACTGATTTTACTGAAAACTTCACAGAGACTGATATACACTCTTTATTATCATCATCGTTATTTAGGCAAAAAAAAAAAAGATGAAGTTTATAGCCTTATAAAAGAACCTGCATCAATACTAGAATACCACTACCTCTTATTTAGGCTTTTCAACAAATGCAACTGCAGCCTATGGTAAAATAATTCAAGTGCAGTAATTGGTCTGAAATCTACATATGCTCAGGAAATCTAGGGTAACAGATGTTTTCACACTGCATTTCCTACATGGAATAAGAGACACACTTCACAAAACAAATATTCACCCCCCCAAAAAAATCAATGCAAGGTGATTGACATGCTGTTTTCATTATTTTGAGAATTTAAATCAAGTGAATTTTTACATATCATAATTTGCAAGTAACAGAAATCTAAAATCAAATGTGCTTAAATAATAATAAAAAAACAAATACCTGGCAAGTAACTGAACAGACAGGAGATAGATTTGTTGAATTGCAGGCTTGGATTGATTCAGGAATAAAAGAATTGTGGCCAGAACTCTGCTTTTCTACCTCCACTTCTCTGCCCTGTTTCTACAGCATAGCTCTAGGTTAATATTTTAAAAAATGGGTGCTGCTATTTACTCAGGCTTCACTCTTTTCCTATATAAGCCAAGTGGAAAGAGTTTCCTATGGTAGCACCATAAAACAAACAAATAAACAACAATAAGGCCAAGACAATAGCAAAGAAAACTTCTTTATCTCCAGAAGTCTCAAAAAACATTTCCTCTGTTGGGACGCTTGGGTGACTCAGTCGGTTAAGGGTCCAACTTTTGATTTCTGCCCAGGTCACAATCTTATGGTTCCTGGGATCAAGCCCCACGTCTGACTCTGTGCTGACAGCATGGAGCCTGCTTGGGATTCTCTCTCTGCCCTCCCATGCTCATTATCTTTCTCTCTTTCTCAAAATAAATAAATAAACATTAAGGAAAAGAAACATTTCCTCTCATTTTATTGATTATAACTTAAATGATTATTTACAAAATAAGTATTTTGAATTGAGAAATGGGGTATATTAAGCCAATCTAGCTATAGGAATTAATCCCTCTGAGACTCCATTGTTAATAATTGTGTGAATTCCCCAATGGGATTAGGATGCTTTTGTAGGGAGAGGAAAGGTAGATGTGAAAGAAGTCAATCTCTTTCTGCATCTATCTCTATTCATAGGTATAGATATATATATACACACTCAAATTCAGATGATTCTGTATTATTCTTTCTTATTCTGTAGACTTGGGATTTTACTGTGAATGGTTTTCCATGTCAATAAATAGTTTACAAAAATGTTAGACTTCAAACAAAGAGAAGACCAGGTATTATTTTAAGTTGACCAGTTTCCCATTTTATGGCTAAATAATATAGAACATTTTCATCTTATCCACCTAGAATTTTTTGAAGAGACATAATGACAAACAGAGCAGCCCAACAGTTTTGAGGTAGAATGTTTCTTAATGAACAAGGACTCGATCAGAGTCAGTGGAATGGTTATTCAGTACTTAGGTTTTCCCTTTATTGTAGTATTTCTGTAGTGTATACATTCCTTTTTGGTGGCAGAACTTCAGCTCATATTATTTCTTTCTGATTTAGTGCTCCATTTGCTTTATTTCTTTATTTGCTCACAATTTTTTTTACTCTTGAATCAATCCAGGCCTGAAATTAGACAGCTCTGCCTCTTGTCTGTTCAATTAGTAAGGCAGGCAATTTTATTATTTCAACCAGTTTGATTTGAGGTTTCTATTACTTGCAAAGCATGATTTGTAAAATTTCACTTTATTTAAATTCTCAAAAATGAAAAGCTGTACTTTGAAAAACGCTTATCACTCTGGCAAAGGTATACCAGAAGCCTGGTATGCAAGCTTTGTGTCTTTTGGCAGGAAGGATTAATCGCGGACTAGTGGTTTTGGATCCTTTCCTCAGAGATCATCTGGGGGTGCGGGGGAGCCACACCTAACTCCTTGCAGGCTATGTGTGGCCTTGCTAATTCCCTTACTCATTTACATACCAACTATGGCTGCTTTCACACTACAAAGGCAGAGTTGACTAGTTGTCACAGATAACATATGGCTTGCAAACTGAAAAATATTTACTAACTGGCTCTTTTCAGAAAATGTGTGCCAACACCTGATCTAGATTATGGGCAGCAAATCGACTTCCTGTTGCTTGAGTATTGGGTACCTTATGGCACTTTCCTTGAGGGCTATTTGGAGAACAGGGGAAGAACTCCATGAAGGACTGCTCAGGTCTGCTAAAAGGGTCTGAGGGGACAGTGTTTGCACTTATTTTAGTGTTCGCAATCACCCTCGCTATAAACATACAGGAGAACATTTTTGCATGAAACCAACTGTTCTAAGAAATGGATAATTTTTTTCTATCCATCACTAACTGTTTGTCTTCAGATAAATCCTATAACTTGTTGGTCAATATTTCCCCTCTGTGGGGGCACCTGTGTGGCTCAGTTGATTAAGCGTCTGATTTGTGCTCAGGTCATGATCTCACAGTTTGTGAGTTCCAGGCCTGCATCAGGCTTTGTGCTGAAAGCTCACAGCCTGGAACCTGCTTCCGATGCTGTGTCTCCCTCTCTCTCTACCCCATTCCTACTTCCGCTCTGTGTCTCTTTCCCTCTCTCAAAAATAAACATTAAAAAAAAAGTAACCCAGGTCTTTAAAAAATAATTCTCCTCTGTAAACCAAAAAAGTGTAACAATTCAGCTAAGGTAGTATGATGCGTACTTAATGTATGTTGGCAAATTCAACTTTCTTATTAGTCTCTACCTTAGGGGCTATTATGATTCTCACTTAGACTATTTAAACCCAAGAGATCTGGCATGGAAGCCTCAGCTCCCTGCTCCGCAATACTACCTCATGAGGAGTGACAGCATATCTAGGGTTTCTTTGCTGATAAAAAATGTCCAAATGGTTCCAGGCAGGAGTCTGTCATTAATATACAAGACAGACATGTCAACAAGAACCTGTACAAAGTTTCCTCACGTGTTTGGGGATCCAAGAAGTATTTATCTCCAGGAAATATCATATTCTCTTCCTCATGAGACACACCTGCATAAAGGAAATAGGCAAGAGAATTTCCAACCCTGGACCTGAGATGGATCCAAGCCAAAATGTTTTATGTGACAGGATGACAATGCTTGCTCCCAAGGTGCCATCGAAAGTTGCTACTTAGGTCGGAATGGTGAGTTGGAAGTGATGGCGATGAGCCTAATTGGACTACTGTTCACTTGATAGAATGTGATGCAGTGAAGAGTGGAATTTGGAATGGGAAGAATTTGGAAGGTCCCCAGTCTGTAGGATTGCAGGAACAGGTGGAAAATATTTTAGAAAAATAATATCATAACTGTGTTTCAAACATTTTGTATCTTCTTTTCTATTTATGACATTCCAATTCCATAGGTAGCCACCATATTGCACAAAAACTATGTTGTTTATCCCAATGTCCTCCTGAGCCGATGTCAGATGCTTAACTGACTGAGCCACCTAGGTGTCCCAGTATATTCACTTTTGAGAGAAAAAAGAGCATGTGCAAGTGAGAGAGGGGCAAATGAAAGGCACCGAGGATTCAAAGCAGGCTCTGCACTGACAGCAGTGAGTCCTGTGCAAGGGTTGAACTCAGAACTATGAGATCATGACTTAAGCCAAAGTTGGACACTCAACCAACTTAGCCACCCAGGTGCCTCTGCCCTCAACTTTTAAAATATGCACACTATGGAAAAATTGAGAAGCACATGAAGCAACAAATACAAAATCATCCATGATTGTAAGCAGTCTATATTTTGATATATTCTTCTAAGTGTCTGCTAGTATTTCCATATTTGCAAACAAGCAGTCCTTTTATATGTGAGCATTTATTCAGAGGAGTATGCATTTTTTTGAGATAGTGCAGTATGTATCTTTTTATTTTAACATCATGCCTATTTATAGCTCAAAGTCTCAAAGCCATGAGTAGTTTGATTATCAAGAATACACTACACTACAACAACCAGGAAGGAAACGTAATCCAGCCTCTTGTAGGGGCAAATACTTCTTAAAAGACAAAATGATAATGTTGGCTGAGTCACAATCAAAATACTGTATTCTCTTAATGCTCAATTCAAAATAAGACAGAACAATAAGGTACAGTAAGTACAGTTCTTCTAGATGAGTCTAAAAAGTATACTATTAAAATACCAGCAAAGTATATGTTACCATTTAATTATTTTATTTTATTTTTAATTTATTATTATTTTTTATTTTTATTATTATTATTATTATTTTTATTTTTTTATAATAGTTTATTGTCAAATTAGTTTCCATATAACACCACGTGCTTCTCCCCACAAGTGCCCCCCACCATGACCATCCCCCCTCCCTCCCGCCCCCTCCCCCCTCAGTCCATGGTTCATCTCCAGTATTCAATAGTCTCCCTTGATCCGTGTCTCTCACTCACCCCCGCTCTCTTTCCCCCTTCCTCTCCCCATGGTCCCCTGCCAGGCCTGTCCTGTTAGACCTATGAATGCAAACATATGGTATCTATCCTTCTCTGCCTGACTTATTTCGCTTAGCATGACACCCTCAAGGTCCATCCACTTTCCTACAAATGGCCATATATCATTCTTTCTCATTGCCATATAGTACTCCATT
>PISW01008536.1:0-71089 GCA_004023785.1 Mungos mungo | reverse complement strand
ATTGGAATGAAGACGTGAAAGAGGTGAGGTGGGGGGACCCATGAAGGTGTCCAGGTGGAGAAGAGCATTCCAGGCAGAGAGAAGAGTCTGTGCAAAGGTCCTGTGGCTGGAGCGAGCCTGGTGTGTTCAAGGAATGTCCAGGAGGCCTGCGTGGCTGGGGTGGAGTGAGCGAGCCTGAACGGGAATGGGGGGGGGGCAGAGAGGTGATGGGGACAGAGGGCGCCGGCCTTCTGGGCCACGGGAAGGACCTCGGCTTTGGGTGAGCCAGTTGGGAGTCATGCAGGGTTCTAAGCACAGAAGGGAGAAGCCCATGGGCCCTCTGGTCATCAAGTTTGCAAGAAACCCAAAATGCAGCACAGTTGGGGGGCCCCTCTCCCCCTCCTTCATCCCACATTCTACTCAAGGTCAGGGCCAATGACCCTGCCTCACGCTTCCTCTCCCACGAGCCACGGCTCCGGTTCCGGGCCGCATTCCCTCCGCGCTCATTCCTCCCGGAGTATCTCCTCCCTCCATAGACTGTCGGGTCATCCACTGGCCGATCCTGAAAGGCCTCCCCACTGCCAATCCAGAACCGCCCCGACTCCCACGACTCTGCCTCCATCCCGAAGGCCCTTCCCTCTCTCCACCCCAAAGTCCAACTCAAAAGATGCTTCTGCTGGAAGCCTCCTGGGGGACTCAGCCAGTTCCCATACTCCTCGCCCACCCACCCATGCCCACGGCCCCCTACCTCCAGCACCGGTCCCCCCTCCCCAGTCTTTGCAGCCAGCCACCCCCGGCACAGGATCCTGGATCCGCCACCCCCCTGCTGTGTGACCTTGGGCGCGTCATGTCACTTCTCTGGGCTGCAGCTTCCTCATCGGCAAAATGATCACTTTCTTCATAGAGTCGTAACTGATGAACTAATTTCTAGGTAACATGCTTAAAACAGCATCCTGCACATGGAAAGCCCTAGATCCGTGCTTGCCCTGATCATGCCTGTGGCTACCAGGATGATTCCATTCTCTGCAGGGTCCCCAAGGCCTAGGACAGAGCCTGGCTTACACGGGAGACCCAGGAAGTTCTTGTCGAAAGGGAGGTCACTGGTCCCTCTTGTCCAGGCCGGGCACTCTCGCAGCCCGACCAACACTGGGAAGCTCGACGCCACTTATCATTCCCTCCCTCCCTCCCTCTCCCTCTCTCTCTCTCAAACTTACTTGACTCTATCCGTGCTGGAAGACCCAAAGGACAAAAGGACAGTCCTTCAATGTGTCTTCTTTTTAATTTTTTTAAATGTTTTATTTATTTTTGAGAGACAGAGTGAGCAGGGGAGAGGCAGACACAGAATCCAAAGCCGGCACCAGGCTCTGAGCTGTCAGCACAGAGCCTGACACGGGGCTCGAGCCCACGAACCGTGAGATCATGACCTGAGCAGAAGACAGACGCTTAACCGACCGTGTCTTCTTGAACAAAACCACTAAACAGAGGAGGTGGGTAGCACTGCCTATGCCCCACACCTTCAATGCATATTTTTTGACCCCTCAGGTGAAGGTTTCACCTCCCCTCCCTCATTCTGCCCCTTCAGCCGGGCACTGGCTGTGCATGGCCTCCACGTGTTAATACGTTACAACGTTAATTCATCATCATGGCAGTTATGCTGACGTCCTCATTTGTTCAACAAATATTTATTGAGCACCAACTGTGCCCCACCGTGATTCAGATACTGTGCGCCTTGGGGTCTAAGAACCCTCGAGAAATCATCTAGAAAGGGTCTCCCCTTAAGGCTGAAGGAAATCTCAGTGATGACTTTGGCTGGAGAGAAATGACGGGATACAAAAGTTGGAGCCACTTTAGAGACAGGGGAGTGCCTCCCACATCCAGCCTTGACGTTGACAGATGCGCACAGACCCGGCCCCGCCTACACGTTTGTTCTTGGTAACTCAGAATTACCCTGTGAAGTCGCTGGTCCGTGCTATGGCTCTGAACCCTTATCTGACCCGCAGGATGGAGGGCGGGGGCAGGTGGGTCATGGGAAAAAAGAGGGAAATAGGAGCTACAAAAAAAAAAGAAGAAGAAGAAGAAGAAGTAAAAGAAGCCAGTCACGAAGGCCACTCGGTGTATGATTCCACTTATATGAAATAGGGAGGGTGGGGGACCCACAGGGAGGGGCGGCTCTGAGTGACTGCTTCACCAGGAGGGGCCCCCCCTCTGGGGGATGGAAACATTCTGGAACTAGAGGGGGGGGGGTGGCGCAGCATTGTCACTGTACTAAACGCCATCAAATTACACGCTCTGAGGGGCCCCTGGCTGGCTCAGTGGGAGGAGGGTGCAATTCTTGATCCCAGGATTGCTGGTTCGACCCCCGCCCACGCGGGGTGTTGTGTTGAGATGACTTAAAAAAAAAACTAAGTCTTAAGAAAAAGTATGCACTTTAAAATGGTTAAAACGGAAGGGGCGCCTGGGCGGCTCGGTCAGTTAAGCCTCCGGCTCTTGATTTTGGTTCAGGTCAGGATCTCACGGTTTTTGGGTTTGAGCCCCTCTTGGGGCTCTGTGCTGAAGTGCAGAGCCTGCTTAGGATTCTCTCTGCCCCTCCCCTGCTCACATGCTTGCACCCCCTCTCAATAATAAATAAATTTTAAAAGATTTTTTAATAACAAAAAATTTTTAAATGTTAAAATGGTAAATTGGTAAATTGCACATCATGCATAGTTTATAACGTAAAAAACAAAAGAAATTAGACACATTCCTTCACTCTGGAGACTAACTTAAAAGTAGCCAATTTGCCAAAAGTCTAAAGTTCCTGTCCTTTCTCTTAAAACTTGGTGTAGGGGTGCCTGGGTGCCTCAGTCTGTTGAGTGCCCAATTTCAGCTCAGGTCATGATCTCGCAGTTCATGGGTTCGAGCCCCACGTCGGGCTCTGTGCTGACAGCTCAGAGCCTGGAGCCTGCTTTGGATTCTGTGTCCCTCTCTCTCTGCCCTTTCCCCGCTCACACTGTCTCTCTCAAAAATAAATAAACGGTAAAACAACAAGATAAAAAGAAACACATTTTAAAAGGAAGTCAGTAAATTTGAAAAGAAAAAAATTTTTTACTAAAAAAAGTAGCCAAGATTTAGTGAGCACCCTCCTGTGTACCCAGGACTATGCATCATCTAGCCAGGCCTTCCAGAAACCCTAGATGGAGGCTGCCAGTGCTGGCCTGGGGGTCGGCCAGGAACACGGAGGGGGAGCGCAAACGACCAAGTGAGGCCCCTGGGACTTCTCTGGACTCTGACCCCACTCGGGGCAGCCAGGAAGTGTTCAAATGCAGATTCTAACTCAGCAGAGCAGGGTGGGGCCTGAAAATCTGCTTTCCTAAGGCTGCTGCCGGTACCAAGGTCTTATGCCCAGCGCTAGGTCAGTCAGCTTCCTCCATCAGACAGGCTCGGCCTTGCCAGAGGGGGGCAGACCAGCTCAAGTGCCCACTGCCTGTCACTAGCAAGACAGAAACGGCTGAAAGTTCCTAGAATAGAATCTTTCTCACTTGCCCCTGGTCATTAGTGCCTCTGATCCTGGAAGCTAACAATTCAAAAAGAATGATGAAATAAGTACGTAAAATCCTCTGCCGAGTCTTGGACCCCAGAGCTGTACTCCGCGTTCCTTCCCAGTCACTCACACAGTACTTTGTTCAATGTCCGTTCTACCCTGTGTCCCTGGAACCCTGGTCCTGATCCTTGGGGGGGGGGGGGGGGACGGCTGAAAGATGACAGCATGGAATTAAATCCCCCTTAAATAAACCCTCCTAGAGGAAGGACGGTATTTGCCCCGAGTGACATCTTCAGGCGTTTCTGGTCGTTGGGGAAAACAAAATTGTCAACAGGGTTAAACTCGGCTACCGAAGACGTTTGCACTAGGGGGGAGGGGGGCTTCCTACAGCCTGGAGGTTGGGTGGTGGGAGGGACTAGAAGCCAAGTGGGAAGGGAGGGGCCAGCATCAGTCACAGACCCCCCCAGACTCCCTCCATTCCCCCCCACCCCGACCACAAGGGGCTTAAGCATGTCCCCGAAAGAGCCCACCTGGGCCACGGCAAGGGTGCTGGGAAGCCGTGGACTCTGAAAAAGAATCGGGTCGGAGCCGCATCCCCAGGACCCTGCCTGGGAGCTCCGGAGCCCGGGGGCGCAGAAGGGGCTCCCCTCCTGTCCACTCAGCCCCAGCTTGAGGCCGCCGCCTCCAGGAAGGCGCTCTGTCCTCCTGTTTACATTCTATTCCGGTTCCTTCTCCCCGGCTCCGGCTCCCAGGGCCCCCGAATGAAGCCGGAGCCCAGCCCCACACCCCCACCCCCGGAAGGCAGGAGCCCGGCGGCGCCCCGCCTCCCCCGCCCGCCCCCTCGGGTCGCGGCAGCACGTGTCCTGCGAGGCTGTCGCCGGCGGAGGCAGCAGCTCCAGCAGGAGGGAAGAGGGATCCCGCCGCCTCGCTCACTTCTTGAGGCACAAAACAGCCAACCTGAGAGTCAACCGTGTCCATAATAAAAGGGGAGAGGTTGGTCCAGAGGGGTGCCCGTCGCTGTCACTGTTTGTCACTTGGCGCGAGGGAGGCGAGAATGTCAAATACTAAACCGAGCCGGCGGTGTCTCCTAAGACGATGCAATTGTTCCCATCGGCCCGAACTCCATCTGCTCCAGCCCTTTCTCCAGCATTCACGCCGCCTTGAGCACAGAAAACCAGGCCGGCCGCCCCACGCGGGCAACTTTTGTTTCGGGGGTTCCCACCCCCACCCCCACCCCCGGCAAAGACAGAAGCGATGGGGGAGGGGGAGGCACGCACGATCCCGGGAGCCTTATCGCCGGTGCCGCCTGCCTGGGTCTCAAAGCAGAAAGAGACCAGTGTAGACGAGGGGCGGGGGAGAGGGGGGGGGGCGAGGACATAAAAAGTGCAATTTGGCTTCGATCAGAAACGAATCACTAGGGAAACCGCACGAGCCCAGGGCAGGTGGCGAAGACCCGAGGCGCCCCAAGGTGGGGGGCGGGGGAGGGGGGGCTCAGGGCAGTTGAAAGAAAATGGCTTTTTAAGAAAGAAACAAAGTGCACGCCGGCAGTGGGGGCTCTCTCTGCCCCGCACCTCCCGTGCGGGGAGGAAAACTATTCGGAGCCGGGAAGCGGGTTTTCAGCCAGACACAAGTAAAATCTGGAAATGCACGGTCTTCCCCTCCCCCCTCCCCCCAAAACCTAATTCCTAGGAAGGGGATCAGGGGGGTCACGACGTTTCCACCTTTGCAGACCGCGGGAAGGCTGCGGCAAAGGGAATTCGGATCAGACTCCGGCAGGACGCGGCCCCGGGGTCTCCAGCCCCGGGGGACCCGCTCGCTCACCTGTGTCGCATGGGCCCGGGGGCTCCGGCGGCGTGACTAGTGAGCAGCGTCGCGGGTCGCCCAGGTGTCCTGAGGGTCCCACCTGGCCAGCGCCTGGGCCGCCGAGGCAGCTGGAGCCCACGCACCCATTGCCCATCCAATGGAAAGCAGAAGCGGAAGGAGAAGTGGGGACGCCAGGAGCAGCCGTGGCGCGAGCAGAGGGCTCCCCACAAAAAGGCAGGCGCCAAGCCTGACGGTCGTGCCAGCTGGGGGGGGGGGGGGGGTTTCCCTGATTCTGGGAGGAGGGAGGGAGGGGAGAGGCACAGCTCATCAGCGACTGATCATTCAGCCAGGGCCGTGGCCCCTCCCCACCCCCACCCCATGACCCCATGGCTCCTGGGGGGAAAATTAATTTCTCGCTCTTTCCTCCAAGCCCCTTAGCGCCGCACCTCCCAGCACGGGGTCGAACACTAGTTTCTAGAAGGATGCTGTTCTCCTCCAGTGCGCCTCCTTTCCAGACTGGCTTCTCTTAAGGAGCAGAGAGGAGACAGACGGTGGCAGGAGGGCGCCCCCTCTTCCTGGGAGGTGGGGGGTCTGCGGAGGGGGCATGCGGGACAGGCGTGCGGGCGGCAGGGGTGTGGAACCGCGCTTGCAATTTAAGCGTCTCCCCTCCGCCAACCGCAACCTAAATTATTGATGCGCTTACAAAAACACAATCATTAGAAGACAGCTGTGAAGCCCTTCCCGGAGTCTTTTCTGTTCATTCTGCAAACAGCGTCCCCTTACCCACCCCCCATCTCTCCGTAGCCCGAGGGGTTGTATTATTTGCACAGCAAGGCAGAGAGAAGGAAAACAGCCTTTCCAAGCAAAAAAAAAAAAGCAATTGATTGCAAGTTCTGGGGTTTATTTGCCGCAAGCAAACACAGCAGTAGGTTCCTAAC
This sequence comes from Mungos mungo, assembly GCA_004023785.1. Taxonomy (NCBI): domain Eukaryota; kingdom Metazoa; phylum Chordata; class Mammalia; order Carnivora; family Herpestidae; genus Mungos; species Mungos mungo. The sequence goes on along the minus strand of PISW01008536.1, from coordinate 64,849 downwards.
ACTGAGGTGAGCCCCACCCTGACTCTATTTAAAGGGGGCCTCCTTTGAACAGCCGGCGTTTTTTCCTTCTAAGAGGCTTCTCCGGCACAGAGAGACCCCATTATTTTTCCCAAGGTAGAGTCAAAGTCGAGGTATCTACCTTGCGGGGAATAGCGACACTGTTGTTTTTTAATTGAGGTATAACTGACATGGGACATTAGGTCCGTTTCAAGCATACAAGTAGTATTCGAGAGTTGTATGCATTGCAGAAGAAATATCTACGAAATTGGCCTGGTTTAGACAGTTGGATGTTAGGGAATCCAGAGCAATTCGTGTTCAGTGTTTTGGGTTTTTTCAAAATACTTTTAATGTTTAATCATTTTTGAGAGAGAGAGAAAGAGAGGTAGAGAGAGAGAGAATAAAAGTGGGGAGAGGGCAGAGAGAGAGAGGGAGACACAGAATCTGAAGCAGGCTCGAGGCTCTGAGTGGTCAGCACTGAGCCGGACGTGGGGCTCGAACTCAGGCACAGTGAGATCCTGACCTGAGCTGAAGTCGGACTCTTAACTTACTGAGCCCCCGGGCGCCCCCTAGTGTTTGTTTTTAAAGGTCTGTTGGCAGTATTTTCATCGTGGTGTTTTTTGGGGTCCTTATTTCTTAGAGATAGTTATTGAAATGTTTATGCGTGAAGTGATAGGATGTTTCCAGGAAACAACTAAAAATTCATCAAGGTGGGGGGGCGCCTGGGTGGCTCCGTTGAGCGTCTGACTTCAGCTCTTGCAGTTCGTGGGTTCAAGCCCAGTGTCAGGCTCTGTGCTGACAGCTCAGAGCCTGGAGCCTGCATGGGATTCTGTGTCTCCCTCTCTCTCTGCCTCTCCCCCACCCTCAAGAAATAAATAGTAAACGTTAAAAAAAATAATTTAAAAAAAGAAAAGAAAAGTGGGGGCGGGATGGAGTAGAAAGAACGCAGCCATCTGGTGGTTTGGACCAACAGAAGGAGGCGGGGGGATCCCCTGTGGGTGAGTGCTGCCCCCAGTTCAGCCGCTAGGCCACCCCGTGGCCTGCAAAGTGCAACATCAACCCGGGTCCCACTGGGGAGAGCTAGCTGGCCTGCCCCCTTAGATGCGCCTCCTCGCCTCCTCGTAAGCAAGACCGGGCTCATCCTTCCTGCCTTCCAGGGCTTTTGTGAGAATTGTGTGAGATCACGTTGAAAAGTGGGAAAAAGGATACTTGATTCTACACATCCGAACACCATCTCTGGAAAGAGGCTTGAGAACTCATCACAGGGGCTCGCGGGGGGGGGGGGCTGCTGGGAGGACAGGGATGGAGACGGCTTTCCCTCGCTTACCATTTATATTTAGGGGACTTTGAAACGTGTGAGTGGAGCAGAGATTAAAACATTAAAGTAAAGGGGCGCCTGGGTGGCTCAGTCGGTCAAGCAGCCGACTTTGGCTCAGGTCATGATCTCACGGTTCGTGGGCTCGAGCCCCACGTCGGGCTCTGTGCTGACAACTCAGCCTGGAGCTGCTTCGGATTCTGTGGCTCCCTCTCTCTCTGCCCCTCCTCCACTCATGCTCTGTTTCTGTCTCAATAATAAATAAAAACATTTTAAAAATTTTTAAAAAGACACTAAAGTAAAAAGTGAGATCGTGCTGTCAAGAGGTGGCATACTTTCTCTGTAGAGGGCCAGGCTCTGTGAATCGTGGCTCAGTTCTGTACAATGTGTAATCAACGGGCACAGCTGTGTGCCAATAAAACTTTATTTATAAATATTGGGTATGTGGCCCCTGAGCTGTAGTTTGCTGACCTCTGGTGTATGTGATTCCCTTACCTTGTGCCACATTTCAAGGGCTTTTGTGAATCCCAGGCTCTGCCACCAGTAAGCTGTGTGGCCTCAGCAAGTCACGTAAGATTTCAAAACCAGGAGCTTAATGCTCGAGGGGAGTTGTTTTGAGTATAGACTGAGACATTCGGTATCAAAGCGCACTGTGCACTCTAAAACGCTGTATATGTAAGATATTATTATTGTTATGCCCGAAGCCATAAGTGTGTGCAATTAGCATTGAATTCTCCTATTTTTAAATCACACAACTTGTATGAGTCACGTCACGATGAACAGAAATAGCCGTCCTGATCTCCTTAAAAGTCCTTTGAAAATGTAAGAAAGTTCTGCTTTTTCCCCTTATGCGAAGGAGACCATCCTGAGTCAACCGTCTTTTAAACCCCTGTATCTTTTGCAAGAAGTGACCGTGAATAGATCTGAACAATTGGCCCCAATTATTCATTCCTTCCTGTAGCCTTTTCTTGGCCGTGTTCACGTCTTGGGGGGCGTGTACTTCCCCCGCCCTTGGCTTTGGACTTGCTTCGGTCAATGGCTCATGCGCTAAAGCAGCAATGAGCTGGTTCCGAGCGTCAAGAGGGCTCACACGCTCCCTCCTGCCCTCTAGCACCTCTGCTCTGGCTGTGACGACTGTCCCCGGAGGAGAATGACAGATACGTGATGCCGAGTCCCACCCCGATTAGCCAGCTTGGGCTGACTCACAAGTGAAAAGGGATATGCGACCATTGCTTTACGCTACGGAGCGTCGGGGTATTTATAACGCATCATCACTGCACCAATCCACTGATTCACCGACCCAGAAAAGCAGCACGCCAAGACCTATGAAGTTCCAGCCGAACCAGACTGAATTCACAGTAAAAAGCAAACGGAGTCAGCCCGGTGGCCAAGGACTGGGCAGCCACGCCACAATGCCAACCAGCTTTCCAATTCTGCCCACAAAAGTGATGCTGAAGAGAAACACGTTAGAAGGTATTGTGCTGAGTGGATCTAACCAAGAAACTGGGAGACCAATGGTCAGCTGGTCCAGAAGGAGGGTGCAAAATGCGACATTACTTACTTCCCACCGGTTCGGCCGCACCCAAAGGCAAGGAAGGCTGGGCATGTAGATCACGGTGAACAGTCACAGTCACTGCCACAGGGATGCGGAGCGGGGTGAGATCACCTAATAAGGTTTTGGGGAGTTAGGAGGTGTTCGCTAAATGCGTTTCCCCCTTCTCTCCTGTTGAACTTTTATTTATTTTATTAAGTTTACTTATTTATTTTTGAGAGAGAGAAAGAGGGAGTGAGGTAGGGGCAGAAAGAGAGAGAGGGAGAGAGAGAATCCCAATCCAGTGTGGAGCCCGACGTGGGGCTTGAACCCAGGAACCGTGACATCACAGTCGGAGCCAAAGTCGGATGCTCAATGGACTGAGCCTCCCGGGCGCCCCTCCCTGCTGAAAACTGAGTGATGAAGCGAGGCGTGAGGGACTTCACACTTTCTGTTCCCTCTGCCTGGAATTCCCTTCCCTCAGATAATCCCCCAGCTCGCTTGGTCTCTTTGTTCAGGTTTTTGCCAAAATGTCACTCATTTGGGGAAGTCATTTCTATTGACCCCATCTGAAAACGTCCCCGGTCACTCTCTAACCCCTTATCTGTTTTCTTGTATTTGATATTATACCACATAGCTGTTTCTGCTTAGCGCCCCCCCCACCAGAATGCAAGCTCCATGGGGACAGAAGTGGTTCATTCATAGCTGCACGTTTAGCTATGAATGAAGTTGGCAGCACATAACGGGTGCTCAGAAATATTTCCTGAATGAAAAAACGAGTGAGTGAACAGGCAAATCAAATGAGCTCTTCTAAAAGGTGTGTTGAATGAGCAAATGAATGAATACCTTCCTTTGTTCTGTGGCTCTTTATTTTTTTTAACGTTTTATTTATTTTGGAGAGAGAGCACTCAAGTGGAGGAGGGACAGAGAGGGAGGGGGACAGACAATCCGAAGCAGGCTCTGCGCTGAAAGCAGCAAGTATGATGTGGGGCTTGAACTCACAAACTGCGAGATCGTGACCTGAGCCGAAGTCAAATGCTCAACCAACTGAGCCACGCAGGCGCCCCTCTTTATTTTTTTTTTAAATGTTTATTTATTTATTTATCTTGAGAGAGGGAGCTCAAGTTGGGGAGGGAGCTCAAGTTGGGGAGGGGCAGAGAGAGAAGGAGAGAGAATTCCAAGCAGGCTCGGCACTGTCAGCAGACAACCCAACACAGGGCTCGATTTCATAAACCGTGAGATCATGACCTGAGCCGAAATCAAGAGTTGGATGTTTAACCGACTGAGCCACCCAGGCGCCCTGTGTCTCTTTAATGTTTATTTTATTTTTGAGAGAAACAGAGCGTGAGCAGAGGAAGAGCAAAGAGAGAGGGAGTCACAGAATCTGGAGCAGGCTCCAGGCTCTGGGCTGTCAACATAGAGCCCGACATGGGGCTCGAACTCACGAACCACGAGATCATGACCTGAGCTGAAGTTGGAGGCTTAACCGACTGAGCCACTCAGGCACCCCTTGTGTCTCTTTAAATAACAAAAAATCCTTCTCTCCTTCCTCCTTGAGGCAAGGAAACAGGGTTTTGCTAAGTGAAGACAAAGTTTGCTTCTGAGGATGGGAATGAAGAACTTGCAATTTCCAAGGGGAGAGAGATGATGGTATAAAGCGTGCGCGTACACACACACACACACACACACACACACACACACACACCCAGGACCACAATCTGTGCAAACTGCAGCTTCTGTGGAACAGAGAAGAGCATCTCTGGTTTTGGGACTGAAATATATTAATCAGTACAGGCTAGGTTAGGCTGCAAAAACAAACATCTCCAAAATCTCAGTGGCCAACAGGTTAAATATCTTGCGCCACATACTCTGTTCCACTTCTTTGTCGTTAAAGTCCCCAGAATGCTGAAGTTCCCACCATCTAGAATAATGTCAGTCACCAGAGCAGTGAAAAAGGAGACGGAGAATTGAGCCCTGGCTCTTAGCTGCTCTCTCACAGAAATGACTCACATCACTATCGCTGCTTTGTCATTGGCCAGAGCAAATCAGATGACCCTCAACTTTAACAGTGTAGACAAGAGTCATCCTCTGTGGCCGTGTATCAGTTAGCTCTTGCTGTGTAACAAACCACCCCAAAATTAGCAGTTTAGAACAAAAGATTTTTTTGTTTGTCCCCATTTGGGGGGGGATAACTCAGGGGTTCGTCTGATCGTGGCCAGGTCTGCTGATCTCTGTAGTCTGCTGGGGGTTTGGCTGGAGCTGGGGGAGCCACGTGGCCGCCCTCATGTCTATGGCCGGCCTGTCTGGTGGTGGGTTCTTAGCTGGGAAAAGTCATCTCTGCTCCATGTGACAGATCATCCTCCAGGAGACTAGCCCAGTTGTTTACACGGCAGCCCAAGAGCTGTAAGAAAGCAAGAACAGAAGCCACAGTCCTTTCTAGGCCTGGAGACAAAACTCACACACCGTCACTTTCACCGTATCCTGGTGTTCAAAGCATGCCACGTGACCCAGCCCACTCACTCATGGGCATGAGGCAACAGACTCCACCTCATGACGGGGAAATGTGCAAATGACGTGTGGCCATTTGCACCCACTACTGTCTGGAAGTGGAGAACCACCAAATATTCAGAATGGCAACAAGGTGTCACTCACGGATGATCAGCCCTTTACTCCATAACCACTGTTTTGAGATCTCCGTTCCAGGATACAAGGCAACTGGAATCAGAGATGGGAAAGGAAGAGGTCGGCATCGCACCAGGTCTGCTGCATACAGGAAGGGCATCCCCTATATTTGTGCAGTGTGCAACCTGTACAACGGATACACGATGGCCAGTCAGTATCCCTCCCCTCCCCCCATTCTTTTAACCCACCTCCAGAAGACTTATGAGTGTGGGAGTGCCTGGCTCTGAGCCTAGAACCGTCAAAACTCCGGTTTCAAGAGCTCTCATAGGTCCTGAGCCAAAAATAATATATCGGCTGCTTGGGTTTCCTTTCACCTCTACCTGGCTCTCTTTTCTCTCTCTCTCTCTTCGGTTTATATTGTAAGATTTAACAGGTGGAGGCAGAGGCAAAAGAAAAGGAGGAGGCCAAGTTCAAGAACAAAGGGAAGCCTTTATTGGGGTCTGCAGCTCCCGGGCGAGGTTCAGTGACTCTGGAGTGGGGAGTCAGGGAAGTCGCGCCTGGTACGGGAGGGTAAGGTGTTTTATGGGTGAGAGAGTTCCGGGTTTGATCTCGAGTGGGCAGACTGCCAAGCATGGGTGTCCTTGGACCGTGGGGGGGTGGGATTGGTTATTTCTTTTATGGGGGTGAGGGGAAGCTGGAGCTTCATGATTGGCTGTTTTCAAATGGCGCGGGACATTCCAGGTCTGCGGGTGGGGGTTGTCGGTGCACAGAGCTCTCCCCCGACCCACAGCAAAGGGGCCGCTCGGTCGCCATCTTAAGGTAACTCTTACATACATATTTCTGACCCATCCCACCAATTTAACCTCCAGCCAGTTCTTGCAGTGGGCCAGACGTGCGTTTGTGCAGATTACCCAAGCGCCCCCAAAACCTGTCTCAATGGAACATTGGACTCGGATCTCAAGAAGTTTGCATCTTCAGAGAAGACACGATCAGTCGAGATTGTGCCTCCTCCTTTTTATATTTCTTCCTCAGGGCTTGAGAAAGCGGGATCTCAGATGGGATGTTAGACTCCAAAGTCCTGTCTGTAGAATTCAGCACCCCCTACAAGAGCCCCTTTTCTCTGGACTTCCGCCAAAGGACACTCAAGGGTCGTGTCCAAACCGAAGGATCGAAAGAAAACGGGAGCCCTGAGCACGGACAAAGCGTGTGTCCTCTAGCCTCCTGACATCACGTGGGTTGAGGCCTGGGTGGTTGTGTGGACTTTCTCCCACCTTCTCCTCACCCGTGTTTCATTTGAGGCTCCAGAAGAAGGGACTGGATAATGGAGCCCATTCGCGTCTGGTGGCTGGCGGGCTGCATAGCCTGGAGTTCTTAACTGGGGCCAGCCTGGCCCTACTGATTAACCCCACATATATGTATAGGCATGTCCATATACTCCCCTGAATACAGATGGATTTGTGGGATAATCTCATTATTCCGCCCTGAGCAGTTGAGATGGACAACTAACCGTCTCTTAAACTCCATTCTTCCCTCCCCTCTCCCCCCCCCCAGCAAAACAATTTGAGCCGGGCACCTGGCAAAGAACAGCACTTCCCAGCATCCCTTGCAGCTAGGACGTTCTCACCAACGGAACACGAGCAAGTGACGTGCGTTAACGACCAGGGCACCTGCTCAGAGGGAATCCTCTGGTCCTGAGCCTTCTCTCTTTCCGTCTTCCCAAGAGCTACATGATGGACGTAGCGGTGACCAGCTTCGACCATGCACTTGAGGACAACCCCCAGGGTGACGACAGAATCACGAGAGGGAGGGAAGCCGGGTCTTGGATGATCTCAAAGAAGCAGAACCGTCTACTCGGCTCCAAGATACCTGGCTGGCTGCTACATGAAAAAGAGATTTCTATCTAGCTTGAGCCATTATATTTTGGCTGTCATGGCTACACCGCTTAACCGGCATGCTCACAATTCCAACAAGGAGTGGCCATAACTATTCTCCTTAATATCTGCCCCTGAAGCATACTGCTCTTTGGAGGACCTGCGTTTGACGTGACTATTTTGACTTCTTGCCCTGTTTAATGTTCCCATACCAATGTTTGTGGATACTAAACTTTTGTTCCAGTGCCAGTATGTCCTGTGTAGACTCTGACCGTATCTTTCTGAATCAAAAACTGGACGACAGGTGTGTCTGTAGGAACAGTGGAGGCAGCGAAATTCTGAGCCTGGCATCTACTCCTCCAGATGCCAGTCTGAATCCTCATTCTACCTCATGGTAGCTGCGGGCTCCCTTATCTCTCTGACCCTCAGTGGACTCCGCTATAAACTGTAGAGGATAGTAGTGCCTACCATGGAAAGTTATGGTCAAGATTAAATAAAAATATAGAGGGACGCCTGGGTGGCTCGGTCGGTTAAGCGTCTGACTTCGGCTCAGGTCATGATCTCGTGGTTTGTGAGTTCGAGCCCCTCATCGGGCTCTGAGCTGACAGCTCGGAGCCTGGAGCCTGCTTCAGATTCTGTGTCTCCTTCTCTCTCTGACCCTCCCCTGCTCATGCTCTGTCTCCCTCTATATTAAAAAGAAATAAAAACAACCCAAAAAAATTTTAATATAGATTGAGGGGCATCTGGGTGGCTGAGTCAGTTGAGTGTCCAACTTTGGCTCAGGTCATGACCTAGTGGCTCATGAGTCTGTGAGTTGGAGCCCTGCATCAGGCTCGGGCTGTGGGCGGGGAGCCCACTCCAGATCCTCTCTCTCCCTCTCACTCTCTGCCCCTCCCCTACTAGCGTGTGTGCACACACACACCCTCTACCTCTCTGTCTTGAAAAGAAACATTTAAAAAATGTAGATTTGAGGGGCACCTGGGTGACTCAGTTGGCTGAGTGTCCAACTTCGGCTCAGGTCATGATCTCGTGGTCCATGGGTTCGAGCCCCACATCGGGCTCTATGCTGGCAGCTCAGAGCCTGGAGCCTGTTTCAGATTCTGTGTCTTCCTCTCTCTCTGCCCCTCCCCTACCTGTGCTCTGTCTCTCTCTCTTTCTCAAAAATAAATAAACCAAAAAAAAAGACTTTTTAAAAAATGTAAATGTAGATTTGAGAATGTAGCCTGGACTGGGACACAGCAAGCATGCATGATATTTTACCTTCTGTTATCCTCCTCCTCCTCATCATCATCATCATCTCTTGGAAAAGTCCATTCACTTTGTGAATGGTTAAGCCTCAGGAGTCAGATGGCCTGTGTCAGGATCCTTGTTCTAGCACTGGCTAGCCCTGTGACTTTGAGGAAGTCACTTCACCTCCCTGTACCTCAACTCTCATCTGCAGGATGACTATGTTAGTAATATTTGCAAGGTCTTTGTGAGGTTAGCACATACAAGGCACTGAGAACAGCGCCTGACACATAATGAAGGCCACGTAAGGATTAGCTGTTTCTGCTCTCAGATCATAACTATTTCTATCTATCAAAAATCATGCCGAAACCAGAGGGCAAGCTCCGACTGGAGAAAATGAGAAGCACTTGATAAAATACATTTACAACAAGGGCGGGGAGGGTGAGATAACTCAACCCCCACGGGCCAGCGGCAGGGGGCACCGTTCCCCCCATACCTGAAGGAACAAGAAGGGGAACCGTCTTCAGATCCTGCAGATGGACAGCTGTAGAGTCAGCCTGAAGGAGCTGTCGCCTTCAGTAGAGGGACGCACACAGTCCATGGCAACGTGGAACAGAGGAAGCCAAGAAAATAAATGCCCCAACCTCACTCCTCTCTCCCCTTTTATCTGGGAGTCTCTCCCATGGCCTCAACCAACTGGAAGTGACGTTTGGCGGTTAATTTGGTGGGTCAACTTGACCAAGCTCCATGGGGTGCCCAGCTGGTTGGGCAATCATTATTCTGGGTGTTTCCATGAGGGAGTTTTCAGATGGGATTGACCTTTAAATCAGGGCACTTTGAAGAAAGCAGCTTGTTCTCCAGGGTGGGGTGGGTCTCGTCCAATCAGTTGAAGGTGTGAGCAGCTCAACAGATTGACCTTCCAAAACCTAAGAGAGCTTTTCTCCAAGAGAGGCCTTTGGGCCAGAACTGGAACGTTTGGTCTTTGTGCCTTCGGGCTCAAACTGAAATACTGGCTCTCCCTGGGTCTCCCAAGCCTGCTGACATTCAGACTGGAACTGTACCGTCAGATCCTGCGTCTCTAGCTTTCAGGCCCATGTTGAAAATTATGGACTTGTCAGCCCCTCCCCCATGGCACGAGCTAATTCCTCATAATAAACCACTTTCTTCTTTCACTAATTCTCAGTTACCAGCTCATCATCACTTACTTTCTGAATGCCCGTGATTTGGGTCACTTTTCTTAGCAATCCGCTTGACCTGATTCCTTGTCCGGCCACCAAAGGGAACAGATACAAAAAGGAAAATTGGATTCTCCAAGGAATCCCCAGTAAATCTTGGGGCCTTTCCCACCTAGCCATGGGCATGCATCGCGACATCTGGCTTTGAGCCAGCCCGCCGGAGAGACACTATTTACGTTCTCCTGTTCATATTTGTCTTGGCCAAAGGAGCAGACAGCTGGCCAGATTCAAACGCCCTCCAGGGTGGCAGAGGTCTCTCTCCCAGCCCGACAGCTGAAGATCCATACACGCAGAGTGAAGATGGGACACACTACCCTGCCCACCATAGGCACAGTGAACGCCCCTACCATCTGCCCACACTAGACACGGGCTGCTTCTCTGTCCTGGGCAGAGTCCAACGGCAGGTGACAGCAAGGGAGAGGGCGGTCAGGAGGGAGGCGAGCCGGAGACAAAACCGGAAGTCTTCCTTCCCTCCCTGCCGGAGCCAGTCATCCAAACCAGACCCCCCTCTGCCGCTTGCCTCCTCCGTCATTTCTAGGTTGCCATTTCAGCTTGCGGGAGCGGCCAGGACACGATACCCTAGACGGGACGGCTGAACCGACAAAAATGCATCCTCTGGCCGTGTCGGAAGCTGCGAGTCCAAAATCAAGGTGTCGGCCGGGTTGATTCCTTCCAAGGGCTGTGGGGGACTGGTCGGTTCCAGGCCTGTCTCCTGCGCCTGCAGCTGGCAGTCTTCATGCTCCTGTGGTGTCCCCTCTGCCCACATGCTTCCCCCTTTTTATAAGGACACTGGTCATCCCGGATTAGGGCCCCGCCTTACAACCTCATTGTAACTCATTACGTACATCTGCAATCACCCCGATTCCAAATAAGGTCGCATTCTAAGGTGCTGAGGGTTAACAATTCAATAGATATGAAATTGGGGGGTGCAATAGAATGAATGTGCTCCTCCAAAATTCGCTGATTGAAAGCCTAACCCCGGCGTGATGGTTCTAGAAGACGGGGTCTGGGGCACCTGGGTGGCTCAGTCGGTTAAGCCTCCGACTTCAGCTCAGGTCATGATCTCCCGGTTTGTGAGTTTGAGCCCCGCATCAGGCTCTGTGCTGACAGCTCAGAGCCTGGAGCCTGCTTCACATTCTATGTCTCCCTCTCTCTCTGCCCCTACCCTGCTTACACTCTGTCTGTCTGTCTGTCTCTCTCTCTCTCTCTCTCAAAAAATAATAAATAAACTTAATAAATAAATAAATAATAGAAGACGGGGCCTTTGGGAGGTGATAGATCATGAAGGAGATGTCTTGTGAAAGAGATTAGCGCCCTTATAAAGGAGACCCCAGAGAGAGAGAGACCTCGGTCCTCCTGCCCTGTGAGGCCACAGCAAGAAGGCAGCCATCCAGAACCAGGAAGCCGGCCTTCCCTGGACACTGAATCTGCCAGCACCTTGATCTTGGACTTCCCAGCTTCCGGAACTGTGGGAAATAAATGTCTGTGGCAGCTTGTTAATTCTGTTAGAGCAGGCTCAACAGATTAAGATGGGGTGGGGGGAGACACAATTACTTAACCGAGTCTCAGTTTCCTCCTTATAAAAAAGGATAAGGGACATCTGGGTGGCTCAGTCAGTTAAGCATCCGACTTTGACTCAGGTCATGATCTCACAGTTCGTGGGTTCAAGCCCCGTGTTGGGCTCTGTGCTGACCCCTCAGAGCCTGGAGCCTGCTTCGGATTCTGTGTCTTCCTCTTTCTTTGCCCCTCCCCTGATTGCTCTCTGCCTCTCGCTCTCAAAAATAAATAAACATTTAAAAAGTTAATAAATAAAATAAAATATAAAATAAGAAAATCGGGGCACCTGGGTGGCTTAGTAGGTTAAGTAACCGACTCTTGGTTTCGGCTCAGGTCGTGGGCTCAGGGCTCATGGGTTCAAGCCAAGACTTCCAAGTAGAGTCCAGCAGTAGGACAGGACGTGGAGAAACGTCTGTGTTTATATCAAGGGAAGATGCTGGATGACACATAACACATCGTAATCAACTTCACTGAGGTATAAATTACCTGTGACTCAAGCTAAAGTGCACAGTTTGATGAGTTTTGACCAAAGGATCCATCACATGACCACCGACACCATCAAGACTCGGAACATTTCCATCTGCCCGGAAGTTCCCTTGTGCCCGCTGGCGGTCCAGGCTCCCGGGCCTGTCCCCACACCACCCGGATCTGTTTTCTGTCACTCTGGCTTCAGCTCAACCGTTCAGTAATTTTATCAGAATGACAGATACACTATGTCCTCTCTGGTGTCAAATAGCTTTCACTCGACATAATGCTTTGGAGACTCATCCCTACTGGTCTGTTTATCAGCATCTGTTCCTTTCTCTAGTGCTGTTTTATGGCCCGACCCAGTCTGTCCCCTCACCTGTTGATGGACATTTGGCTGTGTTGCCGGGGTTGGGCGATGACCAAGAGGAACATCTACGTATAAGCCTTTATGTGGACATGGGTTTGCATTTATCCTGGGTGAACCCCCAGGAGTGGAGCTGCCGGGTCATCCGGTGAGTGTAAACTTAACTCCAGAAGAAGCTACTGGGCTGCTTTCCACTAGCAGTGGGCCCGTCTCTGCAGCCTCATCAGCACATACTACTGCCCGTCTTCTTAATAATAGCCATTCTAGGGGCGCCTGGGGGCTCAGTCGGGTAAGCCTCCGACTTCAGCTCAGGTCATGATCTCACAGTTCGTGGGTTCAAACCCCACGTTTGGCTCTGTGCTGACAGCTCCGAGCCTGGAGCCCGCTTCACATTCTGTGTGTCCCTTTCTCTCTGTCCCTCCCCCTGCTCACGCTGTCTCTCTCCCTCAAAAAAAAAAAATTATATATATATATATTTTTTAAATAATACCCTGTGTGGGCTGGGATGTGGGAAAATGGACCTCAATTTACTCTGTAGTGGACAGATCCATTGTTGTAAACTTTGGGGAGAGCAATGTGATCATTAAATATTAAATATTATTTTAAAATTGGAACATGCATGCTTATATTTATTTGGAATTTTCAGAAGTATGTAACAGAACCCAAAATGGAGGTGATAATTAGGATGATAAAGGGAAATAATGCAAGATCAAGGCCAATGGGCCTGTCATCATAAAACCATCAGAACCTGGTAGAACCTCAATGTGACTTTAGCCATTGGGGGTCAAGCGCAGGACTGGAGGTCAAGATTAGGACCCTTCACTATTATCAAAAAGATAAGGGACCATACGCGTTGGCAAGGATGTGGAGGAAAGAATACACAATATTGGTGGGAATATAAATTGGTAGAAAATGTCCATATTATTATAGAAAATAGCATGGAGGTTCCTCAAAAAATTAAAAATAGAACTACCGTATAATCCAGCAATCCCGCTACATTCTGCTTTCTATACTGGAAAGAAAGAAAATCCGGATTTTGAAGAGAAACCTGCGTCCCCAGGTAAATTGCCAAGAAACCTCCTAAGTGTCAACTGGGGAATAGATCAAAAAATAAAATGGGAAGGGGCCTGAAATCTATGACAGTAACTCTTAAGTCTTATTATGGAAAGTTTAGAGAAAAGCTTCCCCGATTTAATATCATTTCCACAGGCGGCAAAATCGAGTTCTGGGCTTTATGCTGGAAATCCAGGTGGAGGGGAAGTCAGGGGCTACAATGTAAGACAGATTCGGAAGTCCTACGTGAGAGTCAGCGCCAAGAGGCTGGATGAGCTCGGGGAGAAATAAGAGTAGAGGAAAGGCAGGCCGGTGGGGAAGGACTGGAAAACACAGCCTCCAAGGACAGCCAAGGTGAGCGGGGACCCAGAGCCGCCGGCTGGCCCCGGTCCAAGCAGGAGGATCTCCAGTGTCAAGTGCCAACCGTGGGCAGGGAAGTTAGTGCTGAAAATCAGCCATGGGCTTGAGCCGAGAGGTCAGCAGTGACCTTGGCCAGAGCAACTGGAGAGGGAGGAGTGGTGGGTCGGGAGGCGGGGTTCGGGGTGGGGGGGAGAGAAGGAAGCAGAAGGAAGGTGCGAAGGGCAGGCACCTCTCAGAGCTGAGAACATGAAGGGCGCGCCGCCTGCCACAGCGTTGTTATGACAACCAGGTGCGGCAGCCATGGGGAAGGCTCTGTTCTCCGAGGAGGCTGGTATATACATTTTTTTATTAAGGTGTAACTTACCGCTGTCAGATTCGCCCTTCGTAATGCAGTCTTAGAAGCTCTGACAAAGACACAGAGTCATGGAGCCGTCATCAAAGTCAAGATCTAGAACAGCTCCATCACCCCTAACGGTTCCTTCCTGACCCTTTGGAAGTGCTCCCTTCTTGCACCCTCAGCTCCTGGCCGTCATTGACCTGCTAGTCCTGTCCCTATAGTTTGCCACCCCGGGAGGTCCTATAAACAGAAGTATATACTATGTGGCTGTAGGGGCCTATTCAGCCAGAAGGCCTGTTGAGATCCCGCTGTGAACCACCAGGAGGAACACACGTGTCCCTAGCAGAGCTGGTGGGTGCGCCCCTGGTGCAGTAGGTCCCTCAGCTGAGGATCGGGATTGAGTCGCTCTCCCGGGAGACTGAGAGTACAGTGTCATATGGCTTGTTGGGTCCTGCTTTCCTTTGTTTTTAGAGAATGTGCGCATGACCTCTTGATCAGGATGGATCAGAGACTGGAGTTAGTTTCTATGACCTTTAATTAGTTTCGGTGAGTGGGCAAATTTTCAGATTGAAACTCCCTTCCCGGTCAGGGGCACTTTACCCGTAAATCATCATGTTCACCTTTAAAGAAAAATAGCCTCCTCTTAAGCTTTGGTTAATATTATACTATATGCGTAGAACAAGACCCTCGTTAACGTATTTCATTCCTGTTTTTGAAACTCTGTAATTGTGTTATTGTTCTCTTTTCCATGGAAATAATAATCTTTTCTGGAACGTGTGATTCTTACCTAAAACCTCAGAGTTACAAACAGTGTAATCATTAAACACAAAATGTAATCACCTGTGGTGTATAAAGACCCTAAGCATCACAGTAAAGTGCAATCCTGCCACCATTCACTTTGTCTGTGTTCTTTCTTATAGATACTGCGCCGACACCAACCCCCTACTCAGAGACCCTGAGGCAGTGGAGCGTGGGCTGGTCCCCGTGTGTGACCATCTGAGTCGGGCCTCTCTCACTCGGCATGGTGCATTTGCGATTCGTCCCCGTTGTGGTGTCCCTCCGTATTTTATTCTTTTTTATTGCCGAACAGCATCTCTTTGTATGTGAAGGCACCTTGAGAGACAGAGAGAGACAGTGCGAGCAGGGGAGGGTCAGAGAGAGAGGGAGACCCAGAATCCGAAGCAGGATCCAGGCTCTGAGCTAGCTGTCAGCACAGAGCCCAACGCGGGGCTCAGACCCACGAACCGTGAGATCATGACCTGAGCCAAAGCCAGACGCTCAACCGACTGAGCCACCCAGGCGCCCCCAGAACGACTTCCTATTCTCGGCATGATATTTACATGCAGGAGCAGGTGTGGGTCTTACTTCGGGCTCCTTCAAAGACCGAGTCTTGGACACTGCTCAGGGAGAGTTGTTCATTTTTGAGGGGGCTTCAGGACACCCAGGAGGGAAGGGCCAGTGAGCCAGGGAAGGAAGGCAGCCAGAGCAGAGAGCAGTAGAAGCAAGTCATCTCGGTGGGCAATTGGGAGTCAGTCCCGCTGGGGATCTCTGGGAAGGGGCAGGGATTACAGACCTCAGTATTGCCCGGCTGTGGGGCGAGGGAGCTGGGGTATTTATCCATCATCTCCTACCAGCCCCTGGCTGACGGCCATTCGTAGAAGGCATTCTTTCCCTGGCATTTCTGGGCTGACCGCATGGATCACAATGTGCACCCCGCAGGCCAGAGAAAGTCCTCAGGCAAATGAAAGCAGGTGCTGACCATTGGAAGGTGGAGCAGGGCGTGATGACGGGGAACAAGGTCAACGCCAGCACCTACCACCCGAGTCGATAAACAGGCAGATCTTGAACCACCTGCTCTGAATTTCTGTCTCTTCCTTGAGCTGTAAACATCCAATATTTTTATAGCTACTCAAGATGTTCTGCATGAAGACCTTTTAAATCATCTCTCCGTCCTCTAATTGGGCTTGTCACTCACAGCTAATATTGCTATATTTATCCTCTCTCCGTAGAAGGTCTGAGGGTCTATTTTTGGATTTGCGAGTCAGGCGCGCATACCCCAAGCATGCGTGTGCCTGTCGCAATTTATCTGTCTCTGTGGGAAAACAGTGTTGTTTTCTCTTTTTTCTCCCGGCTTGCTGTGCCTACTCTGGCTCTCACCTGCCAGCTTTCTTGTTTGTATGAAATTTCATAAATATCTTCCATGAACCTCCTATTTCCCCAAATATTCACAAATACATTATTTTACTTAATCTGCATTGTAACAGCAGGGGGTCAGAAGGAACCTGCTGTGGCTTAAACATTTTTCATAGAAAGAAAATGAGGCTTATTAAAAATCACTTAAGGGGGCGCCTGGGTGGCTCAGTTGGTTGAGCGTCCGACTTCAGCTCAGGTCACCATCTCGCGGTTCATGAGTTCAAGCCCTGCTTCAGGCTCCACGTTGATAGCACAAAATCTGCTTAGGATCCTCTCTCTCCCTCTCTCTTTGCCTCTCCCCTGCTGTCTCTATCCCTCTCTCAAAATAAATAAACTTTAAAAAAATTATTTTAAGAAAAGGAAGAGTTCTCTGTGTGTGTATTCACCGAAGAAAGCCCACAGTGAGGGCAGAGTGAGGATACGGTCATCTGTAAGCCAGGAAGATAGCTCTGGAGAAAAAAAAAAGGAACTGAGTCTCCTGGAATCTTGACGTTGGACTTCTAGCCTCCAGCAATGTAAGACATAAATTCCATGAGCACCCCACTGGCTGAGTCAGAAGAGCATGTGACTGTCGATCTCGGGATCATGAGTTTGAGCCCATGTTGGGTATAGAGATTATTAAAAAATAGTAATAAAGAATTAAGTTTCTATTGTTACAGTCACCCAGTCAAGGGTATTTGGTTACAGCACCGAAGAAGATATAATAAACGTAACAAATAAAAAGTGGGGCGGGTTTCCGAGAGAGAGAGAGAGAGAGAGAGAGAGAGAGAGAGGGAGAGAGGGAGGGAGGGAGGGAGGGAGGGGGGGGATGGGCTGACTCGGCAATTTCAACAACAGCTTTGCTTCTTCCCTTCTGTCTGCTCTGCCCTCCACAGTGTGAGCTTCGACAATGGTCATCCGTACTCAGGGTCACAAAAGGGCTGCCAACTGCCCCACAGCCCAATGCCTCCTGTCCACAACCAGGCAGGCACATAGAACGGACCTATCCCGACGGTCACTCGGATGGGTTCCGTCTATGACACGACCATGTCTGAGCCCACGACTGGAGGCAGGCAGAGGGGGGACCCTGAGGGACCTGAATGAGGCCACATGTTCCATCCAGGATCCGAGAAGGAAACCAACTTTCCCCAGAAATCGACGGAATCCCAAGCAAAAAGTAGCGGGAAAGGAAAGATGGCTGAAGGCTTTGCGGAAGGCCTGTGTACTGATCTCCCTGGGCTGCCGGAGGACAGCCTGTCGGCTGGATGGTGCGAAGAACAGAAATCTGTCCTCTCATGTTTCTGGAGGCTGGACGTTCAAGATCAAGGTGTTGGCAGCTTCAGTTTCTCCCGAGCCCCCCCGTCTTTGGCTTGCAGACGGCCTCTGACTCATTGGGTCCTCACACAGTAGCCCCGCGGTGCGTCCACATCTCTGCCTGTCTTTCCGTGTCCAACCCTCTTCTCACGAGGACACGGGTCACACCGAAGAAGGACCTACTACAAAACAGCCCAGTTTTATCTTCACCGCCTTTTGAAAGGCCCTATCCCCCAAATACAACCAGGCCCTGAGGTCCTGGGGGTTAGGCCTTCGACATACGAATCCGGGAGGGACTCAATTCAGCCGAGAATGCCATGATTCGGGTTTTTTTAACTTTGTTTTGTTGGGGTTTTGTTTGTTTATTTATTTATTTTTGAGAGAGGGCATGAGTGAGCAAGGGACAGAGAGAAGGAAAGGGAGGGAGAGAGAGGGAAAGAGCGTGGAGCCCAATTGGGGGCTTGAACTCACAATCCGTGAGCTGAAGTCGGATGCTCAATCGATGGAGCCACCCAGCCACGATTTCGTTTCTTAAGCCAGGCTTGAGGAAACATTTGCTGGAGGAACTAAAAACTGATCTATAACCTTCTAGATAATCTCAATGGTGTGTGTGTGTGTGTGTGTGTGTGTGTGTGTGTGTGTATGTTTGTGTATGTGTATAGCCATATAATTCAAACAGTACAGGGGTACCTGGGTGGCTCAGTCGAGTAAGCATCCAGAGCTCCTGGCTTTGGCTCAGGTCATGATCTCACAGTTCATGAGTTCAAGCCCCGCTTCAGGCTCCACACTGATAGCACAAAATCTGCTTAAGATTCTGTCTCTCCTTCTCCCTCTGCCCCTTTCCAGTCATCAGTAAATAAATAAATAGGGGCGCCTGGGTGGCTCAGTCGGTTAAGCGGTCGACTTCGGCTCAAGTCATGATCTCACAGTTCGTGGGTTCGAGCCCCGCATCTGGCTCTGTGCTGACAGCTCAGAGCCTGGAGCCTGCTTCGGATTCGGTGCCTCCCTCTCTCTCTGCCCCTCCCCGCTCATGCTCTGTCTCTCTGTCTCAAAAATAAATAAAACATTAAAAAAAAAAAGATACAGAACTTTCCATCCCCATGAGAGAACTCCCTCGTGCCAGCCCTCTGTGATCACAAACTCCCCTCCCTTTACCCTTGGCAACCGTCACTCTGCTCTCCGTCTCTGTCATTTTGTCACCTCGAGACTGTTACATAAATGGAATCACAGCACAGGTGGCCATTTGAGATGGGCTTTTCTCACCCCGCACAATGCCTTGAAATCCAGCCAAGTCCCTGTGAGGGTCCGTAGGATTCCACCTGGAGGAGGGGGGCTTTTGAATCCTACGTTTGCACACTCACGACAACTGCCACCCTCCACGGGGCTGCACCGGTGCTGTTAAAAGCGGGGAGCCTACAACTCTGGTGTTTCTGACAGGGGTGTGTCATATCCCTTAGACATGCTGGGGGGTGAGAAGGTGGGACAAAACCCACGCTTCTTTTTTAGTTTTGTTTTTAATTTTTTTTAATGTTTGTTTATTTTTAAGAGAGAGAGCGCATGCATGGGGAGCACAGGAGGGCCAGAGAGAGGGGGAGAAAGAGAATCCCAAGCAGGCTCTGCACCGGCAGCACAGAGCCCGATGCAGGGCTCGAACTCACAAACCGTGAGACCATGACCTGAGCCAAGATCATGATCTGAGCTGAGATCAAGAGTCTGATGCTTGCTTAACTGACTGAGCCACCCAGGCACCCCCTTAATGGCTTCCCTCTCCCTCCTTCCCCTCACCCCCCCATCCCCGTTGTTGAGGGAGGGATTCCTGTCCTTTGTAGTCACGAGAGGAGAAGGTGGCCCTGGGTTCCCACGGGAGGGGGTCGAACCCTGCGTTTGCCTGGACTGTTTGAGGAGGAGGCTCGTCTGGCCAGGGGTCCTCCTGCGAGGGAGTCCACTCAACTGGGATCGGCTCAGCCCCTCCCAGTCTCACCAGAGGGCAAGGCTACCCGGAAAACTGAGCTTTCATTTTAAGCCTTATACCACCTGGCTTTGGGGCAATATTTTTGAGGTTTTACAGCGACAGAAAGGAAGAAACGCTTCCCTGAAGGGCTGGGTTCATAGTCCCTGGGAGTTGTCCACGCATACGGTGTCTGGGTCTTTTCTTCCCTTGTCCTGGGCACGAACTACCCACCCCAGGGAAGGGATGCGAAGTCAGAGAGAACTTTAACCTCAATGCCTGGAAACCACGTTTCTTTCTCTCTCTGGGGAAAGGGGAGGTGACAGCAGGATTTCCTGAGGCGATAAGGCACCTGGCCGGGGACCATCCCAGGTCCCTGATCAACAGGCAGGAAATCATGGGAATTTCCTGGGATTGACCAACAGAAAGGGAACCTTGGGATCTGACACTGTGATGTCTAAGAAGAAAAGTATGTACTTGTATGAATCTCCTGCGAGGTGGCTTTTGTTATGCTAATGAGCTGACTTCCGGAAAGCGCGTCTGGGCAAGGGCTGGTTGCTGGGGCAGCCAACCGTGTGATCAAAGTCCCTCCCTCCAACCTCCGCGGCAGGAAGAGGCTGGAAATGAAGTTCCGTCATCAATAGCTAACGAGTTTCAGTCACGCCTGTATCACGAGGC
The DNA here is from genome assembly GCA_004023785.1 of Mungos mungo. Lineage (NCBI taxonomy): Eukaryota > Metazoa > Chordata > Mammalia > Carnivora > Herpestidae > Mungos > Mungos mungo. Next base: position 44,800 of record PISW01008536.1, on the reverse strand, counting down.
TTCCATAAAACGCAAAAGAATGGGGTTTCCAGAGCTTCCGGGATGGGGAACCAGACTCCGTGGGGACGGAAGCACCTTTATTGGGACCTCACCCTATGTATCTCTCTTATTCTGCCTGTTGATTCAAACCCTTTAATATTCTTTGTAATAACCAGTAATCTAGTGAGTTGTTTCCTGAACCCCCAGAGCCACTCTGGCAAATTAATCGAAGGTGGGGGTCAGGGGAACCCCTGATTTATACTCACTCGGTCAGAAGCCCCAGGACCAACTTGAGGAGGCAATGGATCTCTGGGGTGGGGACAATCTTAGGGCACCGAGCCCTTAACCTGTGGAATCTAACACTGTCTCCGGGTAGAAAGTGTCAGAATGGAGTTTAATGGTAGGACACCCAAGGGGCATCATGGAATTGCTGGGTGGTGCGGGGAAATCCCACGTCTTGATGCTGGTATCGGAATCATCTAGACCAATGTTTCTTTGGAGAGAGCCCTTCTCTACCTCCTCATTTTATAAGGCTTTTTTTTTTTTTAAGTTTATATATTTATTTTGAGAGAGAGAAAGAATCCCAAGCAGACTCTGCACCATCAAATTGAAGCCCAATACGGGCTCGAAACCACAAACTGAGAGATCATGACCTGCACAGAAACCAAGAGTCTGGTGCTCAACCGACTGAGCCGCCAGGCGCCCCACTACCTCCTCATTTTAACCCAGGCCCCTGTCTCCTCCCTAAAACATCTCCATCGGAGAAACTCTCACCATTTGCAGTTACGCACCACCCTGTCCTTGAAGGGGAGCGTCAAGGGTCAGAAAGCAAGTGGTCTTTGTTCACCGCCGTGTCCCCAACAGAACCTGCCAAGAACTAACAACACAGATCCACAGAACAAATGAACTCACCAATGTATTAAGAGGGAGCAATCAACCATTCCGGTTTGCCCTGAACCGAAGGAGTCCCTGGCGCCCTGAACCGGCAGCGCCAACGCCAGGAAAGTCCGCGGTAAGTCAGGAGCATGGCTCGTGCTTTCATAAGGACCTGAACGACAGCAAAATCACCTTGTTCCCAGCTCAGAAGAGGTGCTTCCCAAGAGGCTCACCCACCGCTGTTCCCAGAGCGGTCCCCACGCAGTCATGGGACCTTCCTGGAGGATTTGGCAATTCCCACTCTTGACAAGTTGCATCCCTCAGTCTTGTGGGTGGGAGTCTTGTGGGTCTAAATCTGAGCTGGGGGACGTGTCCCTCCAGGGTGGGTTTGCCTGTCCTTCCGCCAGGAGCTGGGGCCATCGCTGACCAGGGACCACTCTGCCTCCCTTCCAGCCTCTTATCTCCGGGGGACAGTCCCAGTCAATCTAGCCCTTACCAAAGCTCAGTTTCCCCAGAGCTGGGAGGCGGGCGGCGTCCACATCCGTGAGTGCCCTCTCCTGCCCCGGCTCACACTTCTGCTTCCCACCCCCCATCCCCCGCAAGGGGAAAGCCTTGCAATGGGACCAACAGCATTCCCAAGAACATCCATTCCTGGCCCTGTTTCTGCATCAGGAGGCGACTCCCCAGTGTTACGATTGATTGCATGGTGTCATCTGGTCTCCTTGTCCCAGAGCCGTGTGGCCTGGGCCCTCAGTGTCCCAAAGTCTAAGGAAAATAGCTTTCTCTTCACGTTCACATAGCCGCGGGTCCTCCTGGGACCAGGACCCACACCGCCCCTCCTTTGTCTCCCTGGGTCCCCGATCAGCAAGTGCCAACAGCCTCCCCCTCCCTCCCAGGAAAATGCGAAGCCTGAGCGCAGAGTCACAGGCCAGGGGCACTCAGGGCTCCTGGGGCAGGAGAGACCGGCGCTGAGAAAACCAGACCGTGGTCACAGCTCGACTTCGCTAAACTCTGAGGCTGGCAGACCTCTACTTTGAGTTTTCCTCCTGTATGCGGATCAATTATCCTTCTTTCCTTTTGTGCTATTTCCTCCTGAAGCGCGAAGCTTCCCTTCACCGTAGGTCATGGTCACCTGGGGAGCAGAGGGACCCGTGCTCGGAGTTTCATTTCGACGTTGAAACTGATCAAGGGAGCGCCTGGGTGGCTCAGCCAGTGAAGCCTCCGACTTCAGCTTAGGTCATGATCTCAGTTTGTGGGTTCGAGCCCCGCGTCTGGCTCTGTGCTGACAGGTCGGAGCCTGGAGCCTGGAGCCTGCTTCAGATCCTGTGTCTCCCTCTCTCGCTCTTGCTCTCAAAAATAAATTAATAGGGTCTCCGTGTACAAGGCCAGGTAGGGGCCCCTTCCTTCTGTCCCTGCTCTTGCCACTTCTATAAGTATGTCTTCACCCACGTGCCCAGCCCGGCCTATCACCACGTCTTCGGTCCAGCCACCGCGAAGAGGGGGAAGGGGGTTCCGAGAAAGAGCGGAGGGCGAGAATTTCCTCTTAAGGAAGGAGCACAGAAGTTCAGGTGAAGTTTCCACCGTATTCTGCTGGGACCACACGGCCTTACAGAGCAGCGAGAGAGGCTGGAGCCCCGGGTCCCCTGCCAAAACTCAGGGGAGTTCAGTCATCAAAAGTATGAAGGGGGAGGGATTCCCGGGGCGGATGACCACGCGTGACGCGGAGGGCAGGGGTCAGGACGGGCGTGCCACGACCCACGATCCTTTGCACTGACAGTGAAATCATACCAGCTGACGTTTACACAGGATATGACAGGTGCTATTCTTTTTTTTAATGTTTTTTATTTATTTTTGAGAGACAGAGAGAGACAGCGCGAGCAGGGCAGGGGCAGAGAGAGAGGGACACAGAATCGGAAGCAGGCTCCAGGCTCCGAGCTGTCAGCACAGAGCCCAACGTGGGGCTCGAAACCACGAACTGTGAGATCATGACCTGAGCCGAAGCTGGACGCTCAAACAACTGAGCCACCCAGGCGCCCCGCCAGGCGCTATTCTAAGCATGTTACTTGCTATAACCCATTTAATCCTATTATTATTATTATTATTATAGTGACTATTTTTAATTTATAATCACACCGTTTTTTTAATTTATTTTGAGAGAGAGCGCATGAGCGCCAGATTGAGTGCTTGAGCAGGGGAGGGGCAGAGGGAGAGGGAGAATCCCCAGCACGTGTTCATCGTGGATCTCGACTGGAGGCTCAGTCTCACAAACGGTGAGATCACGACCTGAGCTGAAATCAAGAGTCAGATGCTTAACTGACTGAGCCACCCAGGCACCCCTAGAGTTACTATGTTTTTTAAGATTTTTTAAAATTCTTTTTTAGGGGTGCCTGGGTGGCTCAGTCGGTTAAGTGGCCAACTTCGGCTCAGGTCATGGTCTCAGGGTTCATGGGTTCGAGCCCCGCATTGGGCTCTATGTTAACAGCTCAGAGCCTAGAGCCTGCTTTGGATTTTGTGTCCCCTCTCTCTCTCTGACCCTCCCCCACTCACATTCTGTGTGTCTCTCTCTTTCTCTCAAAAATAAACAAACGTTAAAAAAACTTTTTAAAATATTTTTTAAAAGGTTATTTATTTTGAGAGAGAGATAAAGGATGTGCACGAATGGGGGAGGGGCAGAGAGAGTGAGAGAGAGAATCCCAAGCAGGCTCCACACTGTCAGCACAGAGCCCCATGTGGGGCTCGATCTCATAAACTGTGAGATGACAACTTGAGCCGAAATCAAGAGTCAGACAGTTAACTGACTGAGCCATCCCAGGCACCCCTAAAAGATTTTTATTTTTAAGTGATCTCTACATCCAATGTGGGGCTTGAACTCACAACCCCAAGATCAAGAGTCACATGTTCCACCCACGGAGCCAGCCAAGTGCCCTTCTGGTGACTATTATGAATCTCATTTTATAAATGAGAAAATTAAGATCTAGCAAGTCCGGCAACACACAGCTAGTAGGTGATACACCTAAAGTTGTTAACACTTTGGCTGAAAGTTTTAAGAAAAGAAAATCCGTTTCCAGAAAGGTGACTGCTTTCACCTGCGACTTGTCTGGAGGAAAGCCAAGGGCATTCCCAGAACTGTGCACGAGAAACCTTGGAAAGCACCTGATTGGCAATTTAATACAAAGAAGCCAAACCGCCCTTGAACACAGAACAAAGACCTTCTCCCGCTCCATCTCTAACAGCAAACGCTTGCAGAGAACATACCCGGTCCGCCCGTGGGATAAAATCAGAGCAATTTCAAGCTCAGGGTTTTATCTTTCTGCCACATTTGGGCTTTGTTACTAACCCCTTGGCTGGAAATCTTCAGGATCCAGAGGATGTATGTTCCTTTCGGGTCCCCCACACACAGACGCTGAAAGCAAATGTCTGTCCCCTGGGCGCCTGGGCAGGGAAAAACCGGAGAAGGCTCTTTTTGCCACCAACCTACCTTGGGAATTAAGATCATTAGACGCTAATAGCAGCTGTTAGGTACTTAGCAAATGTAGCTAATCAGCCTCCCACACATGGGAAGTGTTCTAAATACACCATTGTTGCTAAATCCCCAGGTAACCGCATTACTATCCCCTCAGCCGTCCTGACCCGTTGGAAAGAACTGGATAAATAACTTGGCCAAACAGCAGAGGCAAAGATCTGTCACGACTTGTGATTTACCACAAGCGGTGTGGCCGGATTGCAGGTTGGAAGTGTCTCAGGACTGAGAACTCACAGTAAGAATGGTGCATGACGGAGGGTGAAATCCGTCGAGGTTTATCACGTTCCAAAGCCCGTGCAGAAAGTTATGATGCAGTAATCCAGCATTTCCAGAAAGTTCCCGGGTATTGCCAATGGCGTTAAGCCACGGGTCACGCTTGGTGGCGCAAGGATTTCAACCAACTCCGCCCCTGCCTCCTCCTAAGAATTAGGAGCTAAGTGCCCAGATCCCCAAATTCCAGTCTCAGATCTCAAATGACAATGAATTATTTCCTTAAAAAAAAAAAATGTTCGGGGCATCTGGGTGGCTCAGTAGGTTAAGGGTCCGGCTTCAGCTCAGGTCATGATCTCACAGTTCGTGGGTTCGGGCCCCGCGTCAGTCTCTGTGCTGGTGGCTAGCTCAGAGCCTGGAGCCTGTTTCAGATTCTGTGTCTCCCTCTCTCTCTGACCCTCCCCTGCTCATGCTGTCTCTCTCTGTCTCTCAAAAATAAATTTAAAAAACATTAAAAAATTTTACAAAATGTTCTCCTTCCTGTGCTCTCCCTCCCCTTCTCCTGGAAATCAGCTGGATTCACGTAACAAGGGTTTTTGGGATAGGCAACTTCACTTTCCATCATTAGATTCCTCCTAGGAAGGTGTCACACTTCCAAAGAGCAGTCTCCATGAAACTGTGAAATATGAGGCCACTTTCTGGGGACCTTGTGACAGCTGCCTCACCTTCTGTCTCCCTCTTGCTCTCTCACCCAAAATAACATTCACGGAGGCTCTTTGGAAAAGGTGACACAAGTCATTCTGTGCTCAGTTCAACGACGCTGGTGACGGAGGGAAAGGTAGGAACGCTGGCAGCCTGGGGGGATATTCTAATCACCAGCAAAACCATTTCAGCGCCCAGAACACTTGGGAAATGTATCCCTTTTGCAAACCCAACTGCAGCCTGAAAAATCAGTGCCTTGGGAACGTAAGCCAAATACGGTTCACAAAGGAGAGGTACAAACCGGTCAGCAGGTGTGTGAAGATTTTTGCTAGGACTGGTATGTAAATGAAGTTTAAATAAGGTGCCAAGAGGCCATTCTTCGCCTGGAAAATTGGCAAAAACCAGAAAAGAATAGTAACACCCAGTGCTATTGTTGGTGAAGAGAAATGAGCACTCTAATTTACCGTGAGGGAGCGTGTATGTTAGGAATCTTGTGGGAACAACAGAATCCTGATTCGAAAGAGCTTAATCATAAGGGGGGGGGGGCAGCAGGGGGATATTTTGGCTGGGGACCCTGCAAAGTCCAAAGTTGAACCCAGCTCCAAGTATGACTGGATCCAGGGCTGTGAAAGATGTCATTGGAACTCACGCTCTCTCTCACATCTGTTGTGCGTTGGGGAAGGACCTCCTCCCTCCCATAACCTATCCATGAAGCTATAGATGAGATTGCACTTCCAGAAATGCAGTCCATCCACACCCTTCTGCATGAGACTCGAGTCCCCACCCACTGGGGGTGAAGTATATTTCCCCAACAGTAAGCTCGATCAGATGACTTGCTTTGGCCAATGGGTGTTAGCAGATGTGAACAAAGGATTTAAATGTTCCTACATTTGTGCTCCATTATCTTGTTAGGAGAAGAGCATTCCCAAGGGAAGTTCTCCCCCCCCCCCCGCCTTTATTGGGGCCACAGAATTAACTGGCACGGAGAAGAGCAAACCCAATCCTCGGCACCAATCAAACCCAAGCAATCCACAACCTGAGGCAGAATCACCCAGCCTGTTCAAGGTTTTTGCCCATTCTGTTATTCGTTTATCTGTCTTCCGGCTTTGTGAGGGTTCTTTATATCTGCTGAATATGAGTCCTTTGAGATAAGTATATGCAGGGAAAATATCTTCTCTGAGTCCATGACTTGACTTTCCATTCTCTCAATGGGTTTTTTAAATTTATTTATTGATTTTGAGAGGGAGAGAGCGAGCAAGGGAAGGGCAGAGAGAGAGGGAGAGAGAGAATCCCAAGCAGGCTCTGCACTCTGCACTGTTGGCGCAGAGCCTGGCATGGGGGTGGAACCCATGAACCGTAGGATCATGACCTGAGCCAAAATCAAGAGTCAGACAGACACTCAACCCATGGAGCCACCCAGGCGCTCCTCGGTGGGCTTTTTTTTTGATGAAGAAACTGTCTTAATCTTGGAGAAGTCTAATTTGTCAATATTTTATGGTTCATGATTTGGGGGTTTAATTCACCTTCTTATTCAAACAAAAGCATATGCCTTTTCGTGGAAATTCACAAAGTATGTTCAAATTTTAGTTTAATTAGCAAACTTTCAAAAATGTTAGAAGCATTTCTTAATCTTTGCCTGAAAAAATGCAGAGGAACGACATTTTCTGTTATTATTTTCTGTCCTGAAAGACAATATGAGCCTACAAATCATATGGATGTCGCCTTCCTGAAAGATTTTCAAGGGGCAATTTGGGCCACATGCAACTCTGGTCTTTTCCACTGCCTTCAGAACCTAATCATTGTAGAAGGTAAACTCCACTTATAAGAATAACCTGGGCTTCCCCACGCCGCCCATGCGCTCCTCCACACTTCCCAGTACGCTTCACATTTTAATTAGGATCAGATGCTTCGTTTCGACCAAAGAATTGGGAACAGAAATGATGCACAGACGGAGGCAGTTAGGTACATGCGTTTCGTCTCCGCCCAACGACTTGGAAACCCCGTGTTCCATTTGGCACAGTTACAAGATGGAAGGTAGGGTTGCCCAACTGACCTCAGACGGCACAGGAGTAAGAGACAAACCTTGGCTGGGTAAAACCCCTGAGATTTCGGGAATCGCCTCCAGCAGCCCTGACCTTGCTCAATCTGACGTTACCCAAGGAACTCCCATTAACAGAAACTAACGAATCTCCGAATCTCCGCTAGTAGAATTCACCTCCCAGCCGTTTCTGTGTCCCCCACTCAGGGCTCACACGACCTTCGGCAAAATTCTGCGTCACTGATTTCTTAGGTCACATATTCCCAGAAGCAGAACTAGAGACGGGAATTCAGATGCTCTCCCAGATGACCGCCAATGGAGTAGCGAGCGGATCAGGACAGACCAAGGGAGGAAGCCACACGAGGGTGCAATGTCAAGTGCAGTTCTGGGCGATGCCGGTGCCGGAGCCACTGGAGAGTTCTGGGGAGGGGGGATGTAAATTACACACCAGGCAGGGAAGTTCGGCTTTGGGGACCCTGTGTGCATCTGTGAGGACAGCTATGACAAAATACCACAGATGTGGCGGGGGAGGGGGGGCCTTCAACAAGAGAAGTTGGTTTTTTTCTCACAGTTTTGGAGGCTGGAGGTCGGTGCTCAAGGTGCCACGGCTGAATGTCCCTCGAGGGGTCCCGCCTTCGGTGCTGGACAGCTGCCTTCTCCCTGAGTGCTCACACAACCTTTCTTCAGTACAAGCGCGAAGAGAGAGAGCTCTCTCCTTTCTCTTTCTCTTTGAGTCGGGACACTGATCGTACCTGACCAGGGCCCCACCTTTAATACCTCATTTAACTTTAATTACCTCTTAAAGACCCCGCCTCCAAATATAATCACATTGGGGGGTAAGGCTCCCTCAGATGAATCTTGTGGGGACGCACTCAGTCAGTAACAGACTCCCACACGCAGCAGCAGGTGGCCACCCTGGGAGGGTTGTGGGGGGATGAACTCCCAGGTCTTTCTGGCTCCAGTGCCCGAGAGCAACCCCTGAAGGTCACAGGTTTGAGCAGACAGCAGGTAAGCCTGAAGAGCTGGGGGATGGGCACGCCAAGCTGGGGTCAAGTACTTCCTGCTGAGAAAGGACAAATAAGAAACACCTTATCAATCTCCTTTAATGGGGGAAGTAAATTTTATTTGCGTATCTGCAGATTTCTGTCACTCCACACCAGGCTGCGGAAGTAGAGTTGAAACTTTCCAGACTTAGTCTCCCATCTCGGTTCAGAGCCCAGCACTTTGACCAAAAGAGCTCTCTGACCTTTTCACAAAATCCGCAATGGTGACCCCACGGCTTTGACTTCCCCCTCCTTGAGTTAGTCCCAAAGTCCTGCCAAGCTCTGGGTGATCTCCTAGAGGGGTCCCCTGGTAGCTCAGTCGGCTAAGTGTCCAACTTCAGTTCAGGTCATGATCTCATGGTCTGTGGGTTCAAGCCCCGCATCGGGGTCTGTGCTGACAGCTCAGAGCCTGAAGCCTGCTTTACACTCTGTGTCTCCTTCTCTCTCTGACCCTCCCTGCTCATGCTCTGTCTCAATCTATCTCTCAAAAAAATAAATGTAAAAAAATTTTATTTAAAAAAAAGCGTTTGCCTTGAAAGCCAGCCAACTTCTGCGCAATAAAGAAGAATTCATTTTCTGCTTCTGTTTCTTGACCAACCCCCCCAGAAGAAGCTGTGATTCAAGACTCAGGCTCTGTGGACGTCAGTGGCTGGTACAGGGGCCATGAGTCTCCCGGCGGCAGGCTCTGACGATGTTGTGCGCCTACAGAGAGGCTGTGACTCAGGAGGACGGGCACCAAGCCATCAGCCCCGAGGGCAGCCAAGCCAGGTGTGGCACCGAGTAGAGCAGGTGCTTCTGAGCTGGGATGAAGGGGGGGTTTGGAACCCTACAGTTTTCTTCCAGTTGAAGTTGTGTTTATCGAAGAAATTGTTCAGCCTTTACAGATATTGATAACCTTGTCAGTTTCCAAGTGGGGTCAGAAAATGGATATTCTTGGATGGTGCCCGTTATGGGCACATAACAGGCGTGCATTTAGTCTCTGCATTCAGAAACATCTGCAGGTCCATCCAGGTCCCTCCTCAACCCACTTCAAGATAGAAAAGGAACCGTTAGCAATTCTGAGCTGATCGCAAGCTGCGCCAAGTCACAAACCAGCTCAACCATTTCTAGGACACAGAGTTCTACCGTGGGTTCTATTCTGCGTGCTACGGGAGACATCAGGGCAAAGTCTGGTGTAAGGTTTTTGCTTTTCCAAATTGTGGTGCTTTCTTCATATACACACACACATTCAGGTTGGATAGACTTAACATACTCAGTCTACTTGGAGAAGGTCTTAATTTGAATTCTCCCAGAAGTCAACCCTGAGACAAGGATTTGAGGCTAAGTCAAATGTTTAAGAAGGGGTGCTCGGGAAGCATCAGTAGGGAATAGGGAAGTCAGATGGCAAGAGAAGGCATCCAGTAAAGGATGCATTGGGGGTCAAGTTACCATGTGACTAGTAGTTACCCATGGGGGTAACTAGAGATTAATCACTCGGGAAGTCTGGGAGTCCGTGGAGAACTTGCCCCCAACAGTATGTCCATCTGTGGGTGAGGGAGCTGGGGTATCGAGCCAATGCCTTATGTCAGTGATTACTTAAAAGGCTGCTCTCGGGGGACTTTGATGCCCCAGCATTTCTGGCGCCACCGTGCCAAAAGGACTCTGTCTGCAGGAGAAAGCCCCTGGTGGAACATGGGGGGGCTCAGTTGGGTAAGCGTATGACTCCGGCTCAGGTCATGATTTTATGGTTTATGGGTTCGGGACCCGTGTCAGGCTCTAGGCTGAGCCTGCTTTGGATGCTGTGTCTCCCTCTCTCTCTGCCCCTCCCCTGCTCGTTCTCTGTCGCTCTCTGTCCCTCAAAAATAAATAAACATTAAAAGAGAGAGAGAGAGAAAGCCCCTGGACAGAGAAAGTCAGGTCATTGGTCACTAGGATGTTGAGGAAGGGGAAAACATGTGACCTGAACTTCTGGGGATGAGAATCTTGCCAAATCCGCCACACTAAGTTTTATGCATGTAAAAGTGAAAAGTTCCATGAACCAGGCAGGGGTCGTTCAGGAAAAAAGAAATTCCCCCTTTTAAAACTGTTGTATAGGGGCGCCTGGGGGGCGCCCAGTCAGTTAAGCCTTCGACTTCGGCTCAGGTCATGATCTCATGGTTCGTGGGTTCGAGTCCCGCCTCAGGCTCTGTGCTGACAGCTCAGAGCCTGGAGCCTGCTTCAGATTCTGTGTCTCCCTGTCTCGCTGCCCCTCTCCCGGTCACACTCTGTTTCTCTCTCAAAAATAAACATTGAAAACACAACTACATGAAAATAAAGCCGTGGTACAAATGCATAAGATTTACCATCTTAGCCATTTCTAGGAGTACATTTCGGCGGCATTGCGGGCATTCACATCGCTGCGCAGCCATCCAACCGTCCGTCTCCAGAACTCTCCATCTGCAAAATTGAAACCCCGTCCCCACTGAACACCCGCTCCCCGGCCCCGGCCCCCAGCCCCTGGCTCCCGTCATCCTACTTCCTGCCTCTGTGAAGGTGCCGCCTCTAGAGACCTCGCGGAAGCCGGATCCTGCAGCACTTGCCCTTCACTCCACGCAACGTTCCCAAGGCTCGCCCCTGTTGTAGCATGGATCGGGACCTCGTTTCTTTTTAGGCTGATTAAATTCCGCTGTGTGTGCAGACCCCGGTTCGTGCCTCCACTCCTCCGCTGATGGACACTTGGGCCGCTTGCGTCTCTTAGCAATTGGGATTACCCCTGCTGTGAAGATCTTTTTGGAGGAGGAAAAAGGACCCCCCACCCCCACTGCTGGGTTCTGAAGTCTATCACTGCCAAGGCCATGCTTCCCCAAGGGCTGCTTCCTGCCGGTTACTGAGGAGAACAGGGACACTAGGGCAAGCCTGGGAGAAACAGGACTCATCTGGGACAAGAAAGTGAGTTCGGTGGGGCGCCTGGGTGGCTCAGTCGGCTTCGGCTCAGGTCATGATCTCACCGTCTGTGGGTTCGAGCCCTGCGTTGGGCTGGGTGCTGACAGCTCAGAGCCTGGAGCCTACTTCAGATCCTGGGTCTCCCTCTCTCTCTCTGCCCCTCCCCTGCTCACGCTGTCTCTGTCTCTCAAAATATATATATATATATAAATATATATATATTTATATATATATATATATAAAATTAAAGAAAAAAAAGAAAGTGAGCTCGGTGGCCTGACCCGATCTCTCAGAGCTGCCCTGCCCTCCCTCCCCTACACTGTCCCTGCCCTTCGTGGCTGACGCTCTCCACCGCCATCCCTAACGAATCTCTCATGTGACTAATCTCCTCCTGACCTCCGCACCCTGGATGCCCCAGATCTCTGCAAGGGAAACCATTTGGCAAACACGTCGCTGCCTTCCCCTGGGCAAATACCCTTCTGATGCCTTACAACACAGCTGGTAATCAACACGGAAGGGGGGGGGCTCTATCGGAGGCCACGCCCCCAAATCTAACTACGAAACCGTAATTCCGGGGTCATGATTCAGAAACCGGGAAGTCGCACCAAATTTCTGCGGACCCTCACAAAGGTAGGACATGGGCATCGGAATTCTGCTGGGAAATAAAAACGAAAAACCAAGGTCCAGCCCGCCATCTTGCTAGGACCAACCACCAAGGCCGCAAAGAGCTGGCCTCCAACTCACCACACCTTCCAAACCTACTGTGTTTCCAGCTGATCGGACCTAATTCATCGCCAGCATTCTAGCTGCAAGGGATGCTTGGCGTGCTGTGTTATGCTACCCAGCCTCCACATCCCAACAGACTAGGTCAGGAGGACATTGGGATGGATGCCAGGTGCGAACCCACCTACAATGAGCCCCAGACAGAACCTTGAGGACACTTGCTGTTCTTTGACATTTTCCAACTTGCCCGGGTTTTCCTACACACAAAAGCAGACAGCCCATAATCCAGATGACAGGTGTCTTCATCTGGATCGCCTCAAGAGAGCCCTGCACATGAAGTATTTCGGTGCCCACAGCTTACAGGGGAGGTGATCCCAGGAAGCAGGGTGAAGGAGCAGAGAAGTGAGATACAGAAAGGAAGCCAATAAAAGGTGAGATAATAACCACTGTACTGGCTAGCTACTGCTGTGTAACAAATCATCCAAAACCTAGCCATTTAAAACAGCATGCTAGGTTATTTCTGTTTCTGAGAGTCACAAATCCAGGACTGTCTAGGGTGGGCCCCCGGAGTCTGAGTCTCTTACGGGCTGTCAAGATGGCAAAGGCTTGTTTGGCAAAGGATTCACTTCTAAGATCATGTGGTTGTTGGTCAGATTCAGCTTTTTGCAGGCTGTGAGGCCGAGAACTTCAGCTCCTTCCTGGTGGTTGACCAGCGCCGTCCTCAGTTCCTTGCCACGTGGCTGTCCCCACCACAGTGACTGTTTCTTCCAAGCCAGGAAGAGAGAGCTTGCTAGTGAAGTGACCATCCAGGTAACATCACCGTGGAGCTGACTTCCCATCAGACTCGCCACAGCCTGTCACTTAGAACCCAGTCCACCCACCCTGCAGGGACAGGATCGCATGAGAGGGCATACAGGAGGCAGGCACCCCAGGGACCGTCTTCCAGTCTATCTGCCCCGAGCACATCCCCTCTCTTAGCAATGAGGGCTCAATCCTGCCAGGATGGTCTGAAAGACTATGTAGCAGACCCCTCAGAATTGTCCCACTGAGGGCCCCTGGGGGGCTCAGCTGGTTAAGCGTCGACTTTGGCTCAGGTCGTGATCTCGTGGTTCGTGGGTTCGAGCCCCACATCGGGCTCTGTGCTGATGGCTCAGAGCCTGGAGCCTGCTTCCGATTCCGTGTCTCCCTCTCTCTCTGCCCCTCCCCCTCTCATGCTCTGTCTCTTTCTGTATCAAAAATAAATAAATAAATAAATAAATAAATAAATAAAACATTAAACAAAATTTATATTGTCTGAGTCCAGGGCTGGGTGGCAGCCCCAGGAAAACGGGGACATTTGTCTGTTCCCGTCCCTGCTGCAAGTTCAGAAGATCCCTACTAGAACAACACCCGGGACAATGAACTGAATGAATGGACCGACCCATACATCCCTTGAGTGGTAGGATGACCGTCCTTCCGGAGTTTGGTAGTGAAAGTCCAGAGTCTGCGTGGAATGTTAGCGGCCTCTCTGATTTGACCCTGGAGCACTGGATTTTTTTTTATTTTTTTTATTTTTTGCAAGCCCAGTAGAGCTCAGCCTGGCATTCAGAATCCAGAATTGAGGGAAACCGTATCATGTGATCATCAACGTCTCAGCACCTTGAACCATTCCCAGGAGCGGGCATCTCCGGGCAGTGGGGGAGGCCCCTTGGCTCGAGCCAGCAAAAGGGGAGACTTCTCCCTGGAGGTAACTCTCCATCGCATTTTCCCTTCACCCCCTCCTCGGTCCTAAAAATAGCCAGGATGCTGGGAGCTGCTGAGGCTGCCCTGAGCTATTTTGAACAGATCCACGAGTTGGGACCGGGCTGGACTGAGCTACAGCAAAGGGATATCAGTGGAGGGCAGGGGAGGTCTCACCTCAGGGAAGTTTTGGAGCATCCCTGGAACGGGCCAGCTCCAATTTCTGACTTCGTAAATGATGTAAATTGAAAGTTATTAGGGAGGGGCGCCTGGGGGCTCAGTCGGTTAAGCCTCCGACTTCGGCTCGGGTCAGATCTCACGTTCGTGGGTTCGAGCCTGACAGCTCAGAGCCTGGAGCCTGTTTCTGGTTCTGTGTCTCCTTCTCTCTCTGCCCCTCCCCCTCTCATGCTCTGTCTCTCTCTGTATCAAAAATAAATAAAACATTTAAAAAATTTTTATAAAAAAAAGAAAATTATTAGGGAAGAAGCAGAGGAATGAGTGAAATGCAATCATTCGTTCATTTGTTTGTTCAGCGTCAGGCTCTGTTCCGGGCAACTGGGAACACAGGAGGTAACAAAGACGAAGAGAAATCGACTCCCTGGAAATAAACAGGGGGAGCTTAGAATATCTACTTGTGGCAGAAAAGCAAGGAAGGGGATTTCAAAAACTAAAGAATTCTAGAACACAGGAACTAGATTGAAGGGGTCCTCACTTGTTAAAATTCGGGTAACATTCTACAGTCGTAAAAACTTGGCTTAGAGATATTAAATACAGTTTCCTTCAGTTCCAATCAAAGCAGTTAAATAAACAGACTGTTTCACATAACAAGAAAAATAGCCAAATGCCAGGGAATTTTTAGTTTATTTATTTGTTTTGAGAAAGAGCGAGCAGGCAAGGGGGGGCAGAGAGAGGGAGAGAGAGAAGATCGCAAGCAGGCTCCGTGCAGAACCCGACACGGGGCTCGATCCCGCCAACCACGAGACCACGGCCTGCACTGAAATCAAGAGTTGGACGTTTAACCGACTGAGCCACCCACGGGCCCCCCAAATACCAGGGATTTTTGAAAAGGAAGATGGTGCCTCCTTTCCTCTGGGGTAGTCATGCTGAACCCCACATTCCTCAAAACATCAAGCACAGGACCCTAAAAAGTACTCCATGACCAGGAAGTATGATTTCTGATTGACTTACTCCACTTTCGAATAGTAAGGGATGGCGCTTTCCGGGTCCTTTCTAGGCTCCGGACACTGTTATGTGTCTCCGGATCTCACTTGATCTCCACCACCACACAGCAAGGCGGATACCAATTACCAGTGTCTCACAGAAGAAGAAACCAAGCCTTCAGACTCTTTAAAGCACATTTTAGGAAAGAAGGAGGAGGAGGAGAAGGCGGGAGGACAAAGTATTTTAGTAGCAGTTGTTTCCCCTTTCGGTATGAGAATGGGCCTCTCAATAAAAATTCAGTTCTGCTGCACAGATCAGAAAACTCAAACAAAACAGGGGCGAAACCAGAGAGAGGCATGCTTTTCTCGCGTGTAGGTTTATGGCGGTAGGTGGTTCAGCCAGAGGGGCAGCCCCGTAGTGATCAGTGATCGGGAACCTAAAGATCTTTTCACGTTCTGTTTTCTCGTCCTTGGCTTCCATCCTCAAGGATGTGTCTCATAGTCACAAAATGCATGCTGCAGCTCCAGCCATCATATCCATGTTCTAGCACTATTAAGAGGGAAAGAGCTAGGGCACATCTCCCAACTGAGTCCTCGCTATTTGAGTTACTAAAAGATCCCCTCGGTAACTTCCACTTATATTTCACTGGGCCACTGCTATCTACATTAACGGTTAGGAAATGTGGGTTTGGGGTTTTCCTTTTTGTTTTTTGTTTGTTTGTTTTGGTTTTGGTTTTGGTTTTGGTTTTAGCTGAGCACCTTGTCATCCTGAACAAATACCAGTGTTTCTGTTGGAACAAAGAATAGAAGACGGGTCCTGAGGATTTGGTAAGCAGTCTCTGGACACTAAGCACGCTGCGTTTTCCTTCCGGTTTTTATTTCTTGCACAGGGATTCCAGCCCACGCCCCCCTGCCTTTACCCCTCAGGGCACACCAGCCTGTCTTCCAACTGCCCAGACTGGGGGCTTTTGTTCGCCACTACATCCTGCTTTGCCACACACGGGCCATGGAATGAATCTCTCTCAAAATAATTAACAAGCATTTTTTTTTAAAGGAGGAATCCAAGCTGGGAAAAAAAAAAAAAAGAAGAAGAAATGTAAAAAGGAAAACATCCGCAATCCCATTACACTAATATTTCAACTTTTTTTCAGACCAGCTTTCTTTCAGTCACTGCGTTTAGTCTGTTGCATTCCTCAGGGTGCTCGGTTTGCCGGGTTTTTGTGATGCTGGGGGTGAAGACGTGGCTCTTGTGATCAAATCATCGTAGAAAAGGACAAACGCCAGAACCCACCTGCCTACATTTTTAACCTTTTGATTTTGAAATAATCACAGATGCCCACGAAGTTGCAAAGCAACGTAAAGGAAGGTTCCGTGGACCCTTCCCAAGCCTCCCCCAAGGGTAGCATCTTGCATGACTACAATGCGACCTCAAACCAGAAACAGACATGAGCACAATTCTACACTTTGCAGAGCTTATTCAGATCCCATCGGTTACACATGCGTTTGTGAACATGGGTGTGCACCCACATGTGTGTGCACCAGTGTGTCTTGAGTATGTCTGGAAGGGGGTGTGTAGCTCTTGGCCACTTTGTCACGCAGAGCTGTGTCACCGCACGACTAGGGAACTTAACCTTACCATCACAAGACTGTCTTGCGACGCTCAACCCACTCATGGGCCGTCTATCTCCGTAATTGCATCAGAAATGTTATATACATGGAGTCATGCAACTTGTATCCCTCTGCGACTGGCTTTTTTTTCACTCCATGTAATGCTCTGGCCCCGCTGAGCCCAGTCAACCACAGCCTGGTGAGAAATAACAATGGTGATTGCTCTAAGCCACTAAGTTTGAGGACCTTTTGTTCCTCAGCTATAGATAAAGGAGTAGGAGGGGAGAGAAACAAACCTTTGCGGTTTTTCAAGTCCCTCAAATTTAGCCTGTTCTGATTGACCTGCCCTCACTGTGTCCACCTGCTGCTCCAAGCTGGGGTTTCAAATACCTGAGCAGACAACTGGCCTTAAATAAATCGATTTACTTGGTCTTGTGAGAGATTCAGGGTTTGCCTTCTGTGGACAGTCAAGAGCACAGACCTCTCTAGATGTCTGCTTTTCAAAAAGGGAAAGTGTTCTGACCCCTTTGATTACCCTGGCAAAATCCAAACGCAATTCTCTTGCTATATTCAAGATACTAAGAGGCAGGTGCCTCCTTAATGGAAAGAACGAGCCGTATTTGGCGTTCACCCCTATGTTCTCCTACATTTCCCAGACTCCCTTGGAGTTGGGACAGGCCCACGTGACTTGTTCTAGCCAATAGATGATCGCTCCTGGGGCGGAGGCAGTAGAGAGCAGGTGCATCCCTCCGGAGGTGGAGGGAGAGCCTTGGGGGACGTGATGCCTATGAGCAGTGGAGGAGGGTTGGCTGTCAGAGTCACTGCTCCGAGGCCAGCCCTGCTAACCAGCTTTACAGAAATGAGAAGCAATCTTGTCCTGGGGAAGCCACGGAAGTTTCCAATTTGCTTGTTATTGCCACTGAATGGAGCCTTGTGCTGACACGCAAGTCGACTTTCTGGACAAAGGAAGACTTCTTGAGGACATTTAACAGACATTAACATTTCACGTTCCCCACGGCTATAATTTTATAATTCATTTTGCAAGAAAAACTCACAGAACTTAGTGAAGAACCAAGATCAAGGGCAGCAGTTTGAGAAAGAAAAAATCATTCATTACACAGGGACTGTCAAGGAGTCTATTTTGTTTTATTTCAAGAGAGAAAGTGAGAACCAGGGGGAGAAGGGCAGTGAGAGAAGGGACAGAAGATCCAAAGTCGGTTCTCTGCTGACAGAGGAGAGCCCGATGTGGAGGCTCAAATTCCCAAACCATGAGATCATGACCTAAGCCAAAGTTGGACACTTAACCACCCAGGTGCCCCAAGATGTCTCTGGAAACGGGGGTGTAGCCAAGAGCTCTCCTAGGAGTGAGGCCCATAAGTCACTTTGCCATTCTGAGCCTCAGTTTCCCCATTTGGGAGGCTGGATGGAAAAGTCTCTGCAATCCATTCTCTCATCAAAAAAATAAAAATCTCTTGATGATAATTTCTGTCTGGATAATTTGGGAAGGGAAAGCAGAAAGGAAATTTGGAAATAATAATAATAATTTGGAAATAATTTCCCCTCCTGTAGCAATCCCTAAAGATCACGGAAAGGTTAGAGTGTGAATGGGAGCAAGGAGGCTAAAACTTCTCCAGTCCTAAGGAACCTGCCGTCCTAAATTTAAACTTGGCAGGAGATGTCGGCAACAGAACTCCTTCTCTTTCTGCCAACAAACTCACGGAAATTAACAAATGGCCTGTTTGCTTCATGTCTGGTCCGTCCTCGGTACCGGAAGGGTTCCGCGAGCACAAAACTGATTATATCCAAATTTACTCCGAGTTCTTCCTCTCCTGTCTGCTGTTGTGTCCTCGGTTTGAAAGGTCACATTCATCAAATTAGAATAAGAGAGGTTCATCATGCAAACATTTCATGTAAATGTCTAAGTGCCTGGGGCAGGATAAGGAGGAAAAAAAACTTTTGAGAAAGAAAACTAATTATAATAACAGCTCAGGCACAGTCCTAGAGTCGTACATATATTAAATGCAGCAGCATTGGACTTCAACTGCCTGATTTTCTCCATGAACATTTCATTTGCCCAAACCATTCCAATAAATTTGTAGTGCATAAAAATGCAGCTATTATTCTAACCTGTAAAATGTTGGGGAGCCTGACTGGTTCAGTCGGTTAAGTGTATGACTTTAGCTCAGGTCATGATCTTGTGGTTCGTGAGTTCGAGTCCCACGTCGGCTCTGTGCTGACAGCTCAGAGCCTGGAGGCTGCTTCTGATTCTGTGTCTCCCTCTCTCTCTGCCCCTCCCCAGCTCGCTCACACATTCTCTCTCTCTCTCTCTCAAAAATAAATAAACATTAAAAATTAAAAACAAAAAAGGAAACAGAGGACAATTTGAGACTCTCAGAAAACATTTGGTCCCCACGACACACTAGCCACAGACGATCTACATTTCCCATCTCTGGTTGCATCTATTCAAGCGCATCGTGCGCTCCAGAAAAGAGAGCCAGTTTCCTCCTTTGCTTCAAGATTTGCATCAGCCACTTTGGAGCCGGGAAACCTTAGCACAGATGTGATTCTTGGAACGTGGGTCGTGCGACGAGTGTGAAGTGAAACAGGACGAGTGTGTGAAGGCATCCGCAGGACACGCGAGGGGTCCGGACAAGGCGCGCGCGGGCCCGGGACCCACAGAAGCGTCTCTGCCCCTGTGAGAACAGACCGAGTGGAGGGAGTTGCCGGGTGGGGAGGCGATGCTGCCAAGACCCCAAAACAGAGCCGTTCTAGATGCCCTTTCCCGGCCCGTCAGACAAATGCCAGGCGGGGACGGTGACATCCTGGAGGGCCTGAATGTCAAGTGGAGACTGAGAAGAGGAGAAAGCGCCGAAGCTGTGGATGAAAACATGCCCTTTCATCGCTTTCCGTATCTGGGTCGAAACACCCAGCTGGCGAGCCAAGCCGTTTTCTCAGCTGTCCGGGAAGCGCCGGCAACTTACCCGCCTGGGTCACGGCAGCAAGAGTCGGGCTTCCTATTATCCATGGGCTTGTTTGGTAGACGTTTGTTGAGTGCTTTTGTTCTGGGCGCTCCGCTAGGCTTTGGAGGACACGGTGGGTTCTCCTGGGTCCCGCCAGCAAGCCTGGCCGCAAGGGAAAGAGACATAGTGATGGTGCGGTGGACCGAACTGTACGCCCCACCTCACCCCTTGCTCCCCCACCCGCCCACGCCCTGCATCATCAACTTTGTTGTCACTCACGAGAGGCAGAGGTCCCTGCCCCTTGTGTTTTAAAATGTTGCACATAGGGGCGCCTGGGTGGCTCAGTTGGTTAAGCGTCCAACTTCAGCTCAGGACATGATCTTGCGGGTCGTGGGTTCGAGCCCCGCGTCAGGTTCTGCGCTGACAGCTCAGAGCCCGGATCTGCTTCGAATTCTGTGTCCTCTTCTCTCTCCGACTCTCCCCTGTTTGCAGTGTCTCTCTCTTCCTCTCAAAAATAAATAAAAAACATTTAAAATTTTTTTAAATGTTGCATATATATTTTTTTAATGTTTTAATGTTTATTGTTGAGAGACAGAGAGAAAGACAGAGTGCAAGTGGGGGAGGGACAGAGAGCGGGAGACACAGAATCCCAAGCAGGCTTCAAGCTCTGAGCCAAAGTGGGACACTTAACTGACCAAGCCACCCAGGCGCCCCATATTGCATATATTTTTAAAGTTTCTTTATTTTGAAAAAGAAGGAGAGCATGCGTGTGCATTGCATGGGTGAGGGACAGAGAGAGAGAGAATCCCAAACAGGCTCCACGCTGTCTGCGCAAGCCTGACATGGGGCTCAAACCCACAAACCATGAGATCATGACCTGAGCCGAAATCAAGAGTCGGACGCTCAACCAAAAGAGCCCCCCAGGCACCCCTGAAATATACACATTAAGAGAAAGCTGACCGGGGTGCCTGGGTGGCTCAGTCGGTTAAGCGTCCAGCTTCTGGCTTCGGCTCAGGTCATGTCTCACGGTTCATGGGTTCAAGCCCCGCGTTGGGCTCTGTGCTGACAGCTAGCTCAGAGCCTGGAGCCTGCTTCAGATTCTGTACCTCTCTCTCTCTCTCTCTGACCCTCTCCTGCTCACTCTGTCTCTCATATTTTTTTTTAATGCTGCAATAGACATAGGGGTGCATGTATCTCTTTGAATTAGTGTTTTTGTATTCTTTGGGTAAGTGCTCCGTACTGCCGTGTGATTAGCTGGCAGTTCTATTATTAGTGACTTGAGGGACCTCCATACTGTGGAAGAGAACACATTTAAAGGCAAACAGTGATCGTGATGTCAAATGCTGTAGACAGCTCACAAATAACGGTCACGATGAGACAAGCAAAGAAATAAATAAATAACGGGGATTTGGGGAGGAACTCAGCCCAGGGAAAAAGTGTTTAGTTCTATTCTAAAAATAGTGCATGAATTCCGATTTGCAGAGAGAGCAAATAAATGTGCTCCCCTGTATTTCTACCTGTCTTTTCTGCTCTTCCGGCATGTGGGTAGAGGAATTGGAGATAATGAAGAGAACAGAGTTGCTAAGGAGACATGAAAAAACATGAGAAACCTTCCCGATATGAATTCATACCTGGGGGCCAGCCCATCCCACCTGCACTCATTCTAAGACACAGAATAAAAATACCATATCGCTGCTAAGAAAAAAAAAATCCAGGTACATTCTGCTAAGTAAAATAAGCCAGACACAAAAGGACAAATGTTGCTTGGTGCCACTTACATCAAGTCCCTGCAGAAGTCAAGTTCATAGACACAGAAGGGAGAACGGCAGGGGCCATGGGCAGGGGGAGGGGGAGGGGAGTTGGTGTTTCACAGGGACACAGCTTCAGTGTGGGGAGGTGGAAAATTCTGGATGTGGATGGTGGTGACGGTTGCAAAGCGAGCGTTCCTCATGCCGCTGAACTATCCCCCTAAAAAAGGCTTAATTCTCTGTTATGTATATTTTACCACAAAGCTTAAAACTCCAGGTAGAAAGGAATCATTCTTTCGGACAAGGACCATCAGCAGATGCTAAAGTTCATGGTCAAAGTTTAATGAGAAAAGGGGTATCTGCAGGATCTCAAAGCCCCTCTCCCTCTCCACGGACCGTTAATGTATTACCAACCTCAGAGTGGAGAATCTTGCAGACGCCACCTTAACCGAGATCCTTTGGCCGATAGCAGGATTCAACCAGTCTGTCCATCAGCTAGGAAGAGCTCATCGGTATTCAATTCCTGATTTGGATTATCGGCTCTAGTTTTGTAAGAAGTTACCATCCGGGAAATTGCAGTGAATGATAGATGGGAATTCTTTGTGCTTTTTTTTTTTTTTTAATCTTATTGAGGGGAAATCACATAACATAACATTAACTAGTTCAACGTGCACAATTCACACGGTACGCTCAGTGTCGTGCCGTCTTTGCCTCTCTCTAGTTCCAGAACATTTCCATCACCCCAAGGGGAGACCCCGTGCCCAGTAAGCAGTCACTCCCCAAACCCCCTCCCCCAGCCCCTGGCAACCACTATCTACGATCTGCCTCTGTGGATTTTCCCCTATTCTGGTTTCGAGTAAATAGAATGCTGGAATATGTAGCCTTCTGTGCCTGACTTCTTCCTCCCAACAGGATGTTTTCAAGGTTCGTTCACATTGTAGCCAGTGTCAGGGCTTGACTCCTTTGTATGGCTGAGTCACATTCCAGCGTGTGGCCTCCGGCATTCTGCTCCTCCGTGGATGGACATTTCCATTTTCAGCAGTTGTGCATAATGCTGTTATCAACATTTGTCTGCTAGTTTTTGTTTCCAATATACTTGTTTCCAATTATGTAGGGTGTACACTGGGGCCCCTGGGTGGCTCGGTTGGTTAAGCATCTGACTTTGGCTCAGGTCATGATGTTGTGGTTAGTGAGTTGGAGCCCAAAGCCTGCTTCGGATTCTCGTCTCCCTCTCTCTCTCTCTCTCTGCCCCTCCCCTGCATGTTCTGCCTCTCTCTCTCAAAAATAAATAAACATTTAAAAAAATGATGCAGTGTATATACCGAGGCATGGAACTGCTCATACTATTTTTGCAACTTTTTTGTAAGTCTGAGATTACTTCCAAATAATTTATAAACATAAAAATAAAAATCCGGGTAGGATTGGTGAATAAATTCACACTTCCTGGAGCAAATTCAAGGGAGAGGTAAGTAAAAGGGCTCCTCCTGGAGGCCCCTGGGTGACTCAGTCAGTGGAGGGCCAGCTCTTGATTTCAGCTCAGATCAAGATCTCATGGTTCATGGGATCAAACCCCATGTGGGGCTCTGCGCTGACAGCACGGGATTCTTTCTCTCCCTCTCTCTGCCCCTCCCCCGCTCGAGCTCGTTTTCTCTCTCTCTCTCTCTCAAAATAAATAAATAAATTTAGGAGGGGGGAAGGGTCCTGAAGCCAAATCAAAATCCGGCCGCCATAACAGATCTTCTGTACCCTCCTGTGAGCACCAGGCGCTAAGCCCCCCCCCTCCCCCCGCACAGCTCTGAGTCTGCCTGGTGAGAATGGGAAGGGGGGTGGGGGGGCTCCAGCGTGCAATCTGGCCAGTGGTGGGGTTCCAGGCAGCAGGGAGCACACAGCAGCTGCAGAGAGCGAATAAGCTGCGTGAAGCACGGGCTTAGCGCACAATGCAGTTCACATGAATGGTTTGGGGAGCCTCCTGGGTCGCTGTGATCCTGTGTTTTGATCCTGAGGTGGCTACAGGGGTACATACGTATGTAAAACTTCATCCAGATGGATGCGTTAAGATTCTTGCATTTATGGACCTTCGGGTTAGTACCCGCAAGCTTTTGCTGGCCTTGCAATTCTTCCCACCTCCAGCTAACTGCCCCTCCTCAGCCTCCCAGGCTCTCTGTCCACACTTTAAATTTGCCCTAATTATATACACCAAGAGTCGGCCAGCATTTTTCCTTAAAGGGCCAGGTAGTAAATATTTTCAGCTTTAGGGGGCCAGATGGTCTCTGTCACAATGATGCAGCTCTGCCCTTGGAGTGTGAAAATAACCAGATGATACATAAACGAATGGGTATGGCTGTGTTCCAATAAAACTTTATTTACAAGCACAGGTGGGGGGCCGGATTTGGCCCTAGGGTTATAGTTTGCCCGCCTTCGGTATATACCACATTTTAATTGCTTCACCTGTCTCCTCTATCCGCGTAACTACCTTGAAGGCAAGGGCAAGTTTTTCCATCCCTGTGCCTTCACCATCTGGTCCAATGCCTGCACAAAATAAATGTCCATAAACAAATCAATGGGTGATTTAATTAATTATTTGCTCAGTTTGCACCTAAATGAGAAGTGCGAGAACAGTATAAAGGTCCCGCAAAAAATGCAACCCCAATGCTACACACAACACACCCTCCAGGTAGTCCCCGCAACTGTAAGCATTCTGGCTATTGCATTCAACATATGTTTACCAAGTACAGGATTTTCCTTCAGGGTGATGAAAATGTTCTAGAACTAGAGAGAGGTAATGCTTGCGCAACCCTGTGAATGTCCTCAGCGCCACTGAGTTGTTTGTTTTAGACTGGCTAATTTCATGTTCTGTGAATTCCACTTCAATTTTCAAAAGCAAAAAAAAAAAAAAAAGCGATCTACAAATTTGAAAACTTTTAACTTGGCCTGGAAGGAAACACAAAGGCTCCCTCTGGCTGCTGTGTGGAGAATAGACTCGACTACGAGGCAGCAGCCGAGGCTGAAGGCACCGAGGCTCCAGAGCTCCCATCATCTTACTTCTGTCAGTGCTGTTATCTCCAAATTATTTCCTGAGGGACACAAAACGTCTGGTCTGGGCGTCACTGCCACTGCTTGGCTTCCTTGGTCTTGGGGATTGCCAAGACATAAAGGTGCTGCCACTGGGTAGGTTGGTGGGGTCCTGGGTTTGATGATCTCAGACAGCACTGCCGGATGCGGGAATGTCACCACACTAAACCCCACGGAGCGCTCGGCACCTGCCCAGCACTGCCTGAACGCAGCTTTCGGCCTGACCATACGGAGAGCTGAT
Source organism: Mungos mungo (assembly GCA_004023785.1). Classification (NCBI taxonomy): domain Eukaryota; kingdom Metazoa; phylum Chordata; class Mammalia; order Carnivora; family Herpestidae; genus Mungos; species Mungos mungo. The sequence continues at coordinate 20,297 of PISW01008536.1, read as the reverse complement.
GTCCTGTTTTAGCGGACCCCCCGGGTGGCCCTTGTCCCCATCCCCCTGCCCCCCCTGCTTTCACCAGAGGGACAGTCCGTGCGAGATCTGAATCACCTCTTGCTGATGGTATTACATCTCAAGTCTGTACCACACATATGTGCCTGCAGTTTCTCCCACGTTTTCCAGCCCCACAGAGCCGCCCAAATCCATGGAGCTGACGAATGTGAGTGTAACGGGGCGCCTGGCTGGCTCAGTTGGTTAAGCGTCTGACTCTTGGTTTCGGCTCAGGGCGTGCTCTCACGGCTCACGTGGGCTCGAGCCCCGCGTCGGGCTCTGCACTGACAGTGCGGAGACCGCTTGAGATCCTCTCCTCCTCTCTCTCCGCCTCTCCCCTGCTTGCTCTCTCTCAAAAATAAATAAATACGCTTATACGTAAAAGAATGTGAGTATAATGATCAAGATAACATCAACATAACACATGTCCCCTAAGAGGACATATTCAAACAGACACAGATGTGTCTCCCCAAAATGTGTATGTTGAAAACTAACTCCCAGTGTGCTGACAGTCGGAGGAGAGGCCCTTGGGAGGTGATTAGGTCAGGAGCGTGGAGCCCCTGCAGAGGGATTTGGGCCCTTACAAAAAAGACAAGAAAGTAGACGGTGGGTGCCAGAGGCTGGGGAGCGGGGAGGAATGGGGAGTTTGTGTTTAGCGGGGACAGAGTTTCAGTCTGGGAAGATGAAAAGACTTCGGCTCAGGTCATGATCTCACAGTTCGTGGGTTCGAGCTCCGTGTCCGGCTCTGTGCTGACAGCTCAGAGCCTGGAGCCTGCTTCTGATTCTGTGTCTCCCTCTCTCTCTGCCCCTCCCCCTCCCCCTCCCTCTCAAAAATAAACGTTAACATTTTAAAAAAAGAGTTCTGGAATTGGATGGTGGGGATGGCTTGCACGACAGTGTGGCTGTACTTCATTCTAGTGAACTGGACCCTTAAAACTTGTCAAAACGGTCCATTTTATGTTATGTTGACTTGACTACAATTTTTAAACTGATTTTCCGGGTATAAAACTATGGTCATATTTCTGCAAGCAGTTGTATAAAACCAACAAATCAGCATGACCTCAATAGAATCGCGAGAAAGCATCAGCAGGGACATTCTACAAAAGACCTGGCCAGAGCCCTTCAGAAATATTAAGATCATGGAAGACAAGCGAAGCCCGAGGGCCTTTCACAGACCAGCAGAGACAAGCAGATGTGACAGCTAAGTGAAACGTGCGTGAAACGGGTGGGTTCCCGGACCAGATAAAGGACACGGTGGGAAACCTGGAGAATCCTTAATAAGACCTGTAGAGGGGACGCCCAGGTGGCTCAGTTGGTTGAACATCCAGCTCTTGATTTCAGCTCAGGTCATGATCTTGTGGTTCCTGCTTGGGATTCTGCCCTCTCTCTCTCTGCCCCTCCCCTGCTCCCTCTTTCTCTCTAAAAATAAAAAATAATAATAATAAAATAAATAAATAAAGACTCCAGGGTTCAACCCTCAACCAACGGAGAATGTAACCCAGTGGATACATATTTACGGCTCCGACGTTCCAATGGACACTGTTGTTGGGAGAACTTTATCTTGTGACCCCAGCGATACACTTGCTCTTGGCTTTTCCGCCATCTTGCTCAGTCTCCCAGCTCTCTCCCGCTCCCCGGGGTCCCCTCGGACAAGGACCGCTCCCTAACCAAACTATAGTGAGGCCGCTCTGAGCTCTTTTCCCGACCAGGGCTCATCCTTGGCCTGCTGAGCCCAGTTTAGTAAGAATTCCCCCACCTTTGATCCCTATCCAAGCTCCTCTTAGCAACTGTCCATTCACTGATCCCTCCGCCTGCCCATTGGCTGTCAATCCCCTGCCGCCTGCGGTGTGAGGAGCCAAGTTCAACCTCTCTCCCTTCCTCATTGCGACAGTCTTGAATAAAGTTTTTCTTGCCTGTTTCACATTGCCCCATGCAACTTTGCTTTCGTACCTCCCAGATAAAACCTGAACCCAAGTCCTTGTATCAGGGGACCCAAACTAAGAGAATCCTATTTAACAGATCAGGAGAACGAACAAGGCACAGAGTAGTTAAGGAGCTCTCCCAAGGTCACACAGCCAGGAAATGGAAGAGATGAAGTGCCAACCAGATGACACTATCCTAACTCTGAGAGTTAAAATATTCTCCTTTTTTTTTAAATGTTTATTTATTTGTGAGAGAGAGAGAGAGACAGAGTGTGAGTGGGGGAGGGGCAGAGAGAGGGAGAGAGACACAGAATCCGAAGCAGGCTCCAGGCTCTGAGCTGTCAGCACATAGTCTGACTCGGGGCTTGAACCCACGAAGCACGGGATCATGACCTGAGCCGAAGTCGTTCGCCCAACTGACAGAGCCCCCCGGGCACCCCAAGGATTCAACGTTTCAAATTTCACTAACTTAGACCCAGATTTACATCCCCAAGATTCCCTAATACAGACCCAAACAACACTCTTCCGCCAACTTATCTGAATAATGTGTGTAAGGAGAGAAAGTGACAGCTGGAAACGACTCTAATTTTACTTACACATAATTGAGGTTGATTCATGTTGTTTTCTCCAAGACCTTCCCCCCCTCAAAAAACCCTCGAGTAATCTGGCTGGTGCTGCAGGATGCCAACGCCGTCACATCTATCTCTTATGACTTCTACAATTCGCCCTCGAAAGCAACACGCAGAACCAGTCGGTGGCAAAGCTAGAGTAGTAAACCAGGGATATTCTGAGAGAGGAGAAAGTTCACTTTCTAAAACAGATGGAAGAAGCCAGAAAGGAAAGGGCGGGGGACAAGGAACGTAAAAGGGCAGCTTCTGGGAGAAAGAAACTTCAGTGCTCACTGTTCTGAAGTTCATTAACAAGCCAAGGAAGGAAAGCAGGAAGGAAAGAGGGTAGGAAGGAGGGAGGAACTGTAACAGACACCTCAAAAATGTAGCAGTTTAGGGGCGCCTGGGTGGCTCAGTCAGTTGAGCGTCTGGCTTCAACTCAGGTTATGATCTCGCGGTTTGTGAGTTCGAGCCCCACGTCAGGCTCTGTGCTGACAGCTCAAAGCCTGGAGCCTGCTTCAGATTCTGTGTCTCCCTCCCTTGCTGACCCTCCCCTGCTCTCACACTGTCTCTCTCTCTCTCTATCTCTCAAAAATAAATAAAACATTTATAAAAAAAAATTTTTAATGTAGGTGTTTAGGGGCACCTGGGTGGCTCAGTTGGTTAAGCATCCACTTTTGACTCAGGCCATGATCTCACAGTTGATGGGTTTGGGGTTCAAGCCCCACATCGGGGTCTCTGCTCTCAGCAAGAAACAGGCTTTGATCCTCTGTCTCCCTCTCTCTCTCTGCCCCTCCCTGCTAGCATGTGTACATATTCTCTCTCTCTCTCTCTCTCTCTCTCAGAAATAAACATTTAAAAACAAAGATGTTTTGGGGCACCTGGGTGGCTCAGTCTGTTAAGCATCCAACTTCGGCTCAGGTCATGATCTTACATTCATGGGTTCGAGCCCCGCATCGGGCTGACAGCTCAGAGCCTGGAGCCTGCTTCGGATCCTGTGTCTCTCTCTCTGCCCCTTCTCTACTCATGCTCTGTCTCTATCTTTTCTCAATAATAAATGTTTAAAAAAAATTTTTTAAACAATGAGGTTTTTACTATAGCTAAGGGTCATGGGGGAAATCACAAGGTCTGAGCACTGGGCTAGAGTTTCACATATGTTTCTCCCATTTACCCTCACCACACCCTGTGAAAAGTGGGTTACGTACGCCATTTTGCAGATTAGAAAAACTGAGGCTGAGCGGTGATGTAATTGGGTCAGGATGACACAGGCAGTAAGTGGCACGGGCAGGATTTGAATCCCTGCATCCCCACTACGCAATGCTGTTTATCAACTCTAACAGCACTGATTCCTTGGCAACCAAAAGCCAAACACCGTACTGTCTGCTGTGTTTATTCAAAAAATTTTGTTGACCCAGTCCTTATCTTCAAGGGGCTTACAATCGCTGACTGTCCCCCAGAATCCATTCTCTCTGTATTCCTTTTAGTAATAGAACCTCCTGACTTTTAGGGGCGGGGGACGCATGCCCCCCCCTCCCCGCTCGGCCTGCTGGAAAGTACATTTCCCAGGCCCCCCTGGCAGCCAGGTGTGGCTGTGTGACTATGTTTGTGTCAATGGGATCCAAGCGAACTCGAGAGAAACTTGGAGGTCATCTCCTTAAACACAAGCTACCTGCCCTAGGCTTCCTCCTTCCCCTTTTCTGCTGGTGACAACTTGGAAATGGAGGCAAGCAACCTCTTACCATATGGGTGAGGACGTCCACTAGGGGACGGAGGAACAAGATGAAAGGAATCTAAGGTCCCGGATGACCCGAGGGAGTCCAGAAAGAGAATTAATACCCATCCCCACATGACTTTCTTTGCACCATGTTTCCTAGTAATCGAACATTTGGGCCCACACGAAGTCTGTGACATGAATTAAATGGAATTACACAGTTTAAAAAGCTTGTTCTAAGCATTCCATAAAGTCCAAAGCCATTCAGCTGGTTATGTGGATTGTGTGCAGGAAGGTACATATGGAAACTTTGGAACTTGGTGCAAATGGGAAAAGGCACCCACTCGGATAGACAAACTAGAAGGTACCCTGTCCTCCAGTTTGGGAAACACAGCTATGCTGGATTTCAGCCCCTGAAATCCTAAGGGATTCCCCTGCCCTCAGCCAGGCACAACGGCACAGCCGACCATACACAGCAGTTTACCTCTAAATACAAAAGGGAGTGAGGTTGGGGTCTTGTAGCTAAATAAATTTTTTGTTAATTTTTTAACATTTATTTAGTTTTGAGAGAGAGAGAGCAGGGGAAGGGCAGCGAGAGATGGAGACACAGAATCGGAAGCAGGCTTCAGGCTCTGAGCTGTCGGCACAGAGCCCTTTATGGGGCTCGAACCCACAAACCATGAGATCATGACTTGAGCATGGTCAGACGCCCAACAACCAAGCCACCCAGGCGCCCCTAAATCAATTTTATATAAAGTGACTAGTTGTCAGCACACTGAGGACATTTTCTATTTAAAGAAACCCTGCTACGAAATCTTCTGAAGAGACTGCTGTCCTAATGGCATTAAGTCACCTCTGAGTCATTTCTGCAAAATTCAGGTTCGTGATTTGGTCTAAGCCAAGATCTGGCCGGAGAAGTCAGATAAATTATAGATGCCGTTGGTAAATTATAGAGTACTGAAAGAAAAAGAGGAAAGGGGGAAAATAAAAAGACATGTGAAGGTAAGCGGGATTGACACCCGGAGTTCTTTAACATGGTCTCCACCCACACCCAATCGTGGCCGAGATCCGCCGGGTGGTTGTTGTCATTTAATTAACTGTTAAGTGCTCCTGGGGACAGGAAATCAGCTTTTCTCCAATTGGAAGTGAATGAACGAAGGGACGAAGAAGAACAGCCTGCAGAAGCGGCAAACAGTTTAGGCCAAAGAACAAATGTTAAAGATCAATTAAAGGGGTCTCAGCGCTTTCTCGCCCCGCCCCGGTTGCCCGGACAACCGCGCCGGCGTCGGGGCTGAGCGCCTGGCGCGCGCGCATGCGCCTTAGAGCCAGCCGCGGAAGCCTAGCTCCTCGCTTGCTCTTGGCTGTTTTTTTTTTGGAGATTCTCGCGCAGACGGGAAGCGGGTTGCGGGAGCCCAGGAGGGAGAGGAAGTTCATCTGAGCGCCCCCTTGGTGCTGAGAACCCTTCGGGGAGCCCTGGAGAAGACCCCTGTCTTCCAGGCCAGTCCCTTCCTTCAAAGCTGTGAGACCGTCGTCCAGTTCTGCGCCCCCCCAGACTCAGTTTCCCCATTTGTAGCTTGTGGATTCACAGCCTCTATCTCAGAAGCTGGAGATTTAGAAAACTGGGAGCAAGGTGGGCTCCGTGGGGAGCGCTCGCGAGCCCTTTGTGGCTGGAGTGGTGGGGTGAAGGACCCTCTTCGAACAGCCCGAGGAGGTGGGTGTTACCATTCTCTCCGTTTTACAGGGAAGGAAACTGAGGCCCAGAAAAGTGAAGTGACCCGCCCAAGGGATTCAGCTAGTGCCTGGAAGGACCAGGAGGGGAAGATGGCCACCTTGGGGTAACCCTCACTGGAGAATCTGGGGGTGGGGTGAGACTCTGTGGTTTGGCGAGGGTGGGGAGATGGAATGAGAGCGGGAAATAGCCCAGAATGCACCGGGCACCATCTGGACCGTCATCAGGACGGCAAAAGCGGTGGATTTAGGAAACCAAAGATGCTGACCTTTGAAACAATGCCTTTGCTGGCAAATTCTTCAGCCCACTTGGCTGTGGTCAAGACACCACCTGAGCTTCTATATCTAGCCTCTACTCACAAGATGCCTTGAACACTTACACCCACCAGGCGTCACAATCAAAAGTATATACAGACACTGAGTGAGCGTCCCTTGGGAGCCAAGAACCCAGTTGAGAACCACTGACCAGAGCCAAAAATTAGACACATTTATTGGTTCTCAGTAAATAGATTTTAAAATCTTATACTGGGGCCCCTGGGTGGCTCAGTCAGTTGGGCCTCCGACCCTTGATTATAGCTCAGGTCATGATCCCAGGGTCGCAGGATGGAGCCCCACATCGGGCTCCAAGCTGAGGGTAGAGACCACTTGGGGTTCTCTCTCTCTCTTTCTCTCTCCCTCGCTCACACACTCTCTCTAAAATAAAATTTTAAAAAATTATATTCCTTTACCATTGTTCTGTGCTCCAAAGTATATGCTATATTAATTCTCTCTCTAATGATATGGAGATGTTCAAAATAGCCAGATTTTGGGGTGCCTGGGTGGCTCAGTCGGTTGAGCATCTGACTTTGGCTCAGGTCACAATCTCACTGCTGGTGAGTTCAAGTCCTGTTCAAGTCCTGTGCTGAGCTGTCAGCACAGAGCCTGAAGCCTGCTTCCGATTCTGTGTCTTCCTCTCTCTCTGTCTCTCCCATGCTCGTGCTGTCTCTCTCTGTTTCTCAATAATAAATAAATGTTAAAAAATAAATAAATAAATAAAATAGCCAGGTTTTCTGGAAACTAGCTATCCAGTTGGAGTTTATGAAATAAAAATTGATTGTCATGGGCAGTTCGACTGAGTGGACCAAGCGTTGGCCAAGAATCAGGGAACCTGGGGTCTGTCCCCATTTCTGCCATCACAGGCTCTATGCCTTGTCACTCAACCTCCCTGGGCTCACTTTCCCTCTCTGTCAGATGAAGATACTGAGATGATTTCTTTCTTTTTTAATGTTTATTTATTTTTGAGAGAGAGAGAGAGAGAGCATAAGCAGGGGAGAGGCGGAGACAGAGAGAGACACAGAATCAGAAGCAGCCTCCAGGCTCCGAGCTGTCAGCACAGAGCCCGACACGGGACTCAAACCCACGAACTGTGAGATCATGACCTGAGCCGAAGTCGGATGCTCAACTGACTGAGCCCCCCCAGGTGCCCCCGAGATGATCTCTAAGGACCTGGCAATGCTCAGATTCTGACACAACCCCTCTCCGCCCTCACCCTGCCCCTTGGAGTGTCCTCTTCACCTCCAAATGTCTTTTGTTACATCTCTCAGCCTCCCGGCCTGGTCCCTCAGACACGTCTTTCAGAGTCAGTTTTTCCAGGCTGTTGTTAGCATTCAGACAAATTCATTATTATCCCTGATTCTAACAAGTAAATTACGGTGGTGTTTACCACAGCAGTGGCAGGGGCTTGTTTGTGGCAAATTACGGTGTTTAAGCACAAGATACCCTGATGTTTCCGAGAGGAAAAATAAAATGAAATGAAAAACTGGCCTTTTACAAGGCTCCGTGATGCGGCGCTAAATTATAGGACTGACCCAAACATCCACGGAAATTATCCTGACCTCACTAGTGTTCAGACCCAAAACCACGGACCATCCCTTTACTTCATTCTTTTCGGCACCCACCTGCCTTTCTGTGTAGCCTGCAATTGCCAGGTTGGGGGAACAGGTCAGAAGACTGGCTATCCGCCCCTCGAAGAACAGGAACTGGAAAAAAGGAATTGAGATCCTGTTCATAGAGAGTGGTGTGCCCAGGACAATCCAAGCTGAACCCACTAGAATGAAGCTCAAGAGGAAACTTAGGCGGTTTTGCGTATGGCTACATCCCCAGTGCGTAGCACAATGTTAGAGACCTAATAACGATCCATATGCGTCCGACTAATGAGTGAGCAAGGAGTGCCTGGCATATTTGGGTCCGTAATGAGTAAAGACAATCTAAACATTTTGCTCCAGGTTTGAGATTGTGTTCTAGAAACTATCTCCCTCTCTTTTCGCCCCTTCCCCCCATTTCACACCTTTTCCTTTCTGTTGCCCTCCCCCCGTGCTCTCATTGGACAGAGCATCTCCTCTCTGGATCTGTTCGCAGCACCTTTCTGGAGGGTGATTTTTTTTTTATTTTAATGTTTGTTTATTTTGAGAGAGAGAGAGACACAGCATGAGTGGGGGGAGGGGCAGCATAAGCGGGGGAGGGGCAGCGACCAACGGAGACACAGAATCTGAAGCAGGCTCCAGGCTCCGAGCTGTCAGCACAGAGCCCCACGAGGGGCTCGAATTCACAGACTGTGAGATCATGACCGGAGCGGAAGTCGGCCGCTTAACCGACTGAGCCACCCAGGTGCCGCTCTGGAGGGTGATATTTACATGTGCTGCTGGCGGCAGAAGAGGTTTATTACTGGCACTGGGGGTGGGAGCCGTTCTGTGGTTCCTAAACCTGATTCCTCCGTCCAGCCCCCTTCCCTGTTGCACCTGGACTTGCCCCAGAAGCCTGTTCCCTATGCTTGTGGTCTGCTGTTTGGAAACAGCACCTCAAGGCAGATGATTCAGAGCAGGCGGACGCAATGAAGAAATGTCATTTGGAAATGGAACTTCACAAGCAAACTTTGTGCCGAGGCTTTCTGTCCCAAAGGATCTCAGTTCTGTTTCTTACTTGGCCTCTTCATGTTTTTTTATTAGAATCCATCATAGAGGCAACAAAAGAACAGACTTCTTTTTAAGAAGTTTTCAATAGTTGGGGCGTCTGGGTGGCTCAGTCGATGAAGCGTCTGACTCTGGAGTTTGGCTCAGGTCATGATCAGGCATGAGACTGAGCCCCGCATCGGGCTCTGCACTGGCCTCGCAGAGCCTGCATGGGATTCTCTCTATCTCTGCCCCTCCCTCGCTCACACTCCCTCTCAAAATAAATAAATAAACAAGAAAAAAATCGTCAATATCATTTATTTCTTTTGAACAACCGCCTCTTAAGGAGAGGAGCCATCTATAGTAAAAATCTGTATGTGGCCCACGAGGTGATACAGACTCCACTTGATTCCTTTCCTATGTCATTTGTCTGCACATAATGAGCCTAACTCCTGAATATTTTCAAAAGATTTGGTGGGGTGCCTGCATGGTTCCATCAGTTAAGTCCGACTCTTGATTTCCGCTCGGGTCATGATCTCATGGTTGGTGGAATCAAGCCCCACGTCTGACAGTGCAAAGCCTGCTTGGAATTTCTCTCTCTCTCTCTGCCCCTCTCCTCTCTCTCTTTTCTCTCCCTCCCCCTCTCCCTTGCAAAAGAAATAAATAAACTTATTTTTAAATAAATTTTTTAAAGTTTTTAAAATTTATTTTTGAGAGACAGAGCATGAGCAGGGGAGGGTCAGAGAGAGAGAGGGAGACACAGAATCTGAAGCAGGCTCCAGGCTCCGAGCTGTCAGCACAGAGCCTGATGTGGGGCTCGAACCCCCGAACCGTGAGATCCTCACCTGAGCCAAAGTTGGCAGCTCAACCAACTGAGCCACCCAGGTGCCCCATAAGTAAACTTTTTTAAAAGTTTAAAATTCAAAAGATTAAAATCTTTTGTCCTAATCATGGTCTTAAAGATGCTATCCTGGATACAATTCTTTTCTTGGAGGCCATTTCTCCTACAGACCAAGTTTACTATCATGAGTTACTGCGGTGACTCAACCTCGTAATGCCCTTAATGCAGAAGACCAAAAGTTAAAGGTACTGGTCTTGTCATTTCATCTTTGGTAAACATCAATTAAATTTTTAATTATTTTTTAATGTGTATTTATTTTTGAGAGAGAGGCACAGCGCGAGCAGGGGAGGGGCAGAGAGAGAAGCAGACACAGAATCCGAAGCAGGCTCCAGGCTCCAAGCTGTCAGCACAGAGCCTGACACGGGGCTTGAACCCACAAGCCGTGAGATCATGACCTAGCCGAGGTTGGACGCTTCAGTGACTGAGCCACCCAGGTGGCCCAACATCAGTTAATTTATACAATGGGATGGGGGGAGCCTATTTGCTAACGCAAAGACTGCCAATCCAACATCCGGGGAACCTAGACAAAGGACCAGGCATCATGCTAAGTATTTCTCAATATTTTCATCATGCTAAGTATTTTCTCTAAGTATTTATCCCATGAAACCTCTGCAACCAAGTAAGGGTCATTATCTCTACCTTTGGGTAATGAAACTGAGCCACACAGTAGTTAACAACGTGCCCCAGGTCCCCAAACTAAGAACTCCTCCGTGGCCCTTGACGGTAGGAATATGGCCAGTGGGTGCCAACTGCAGGGGAAACAGGTCCCAGCTTTTTTTTTTTTCCCTTAACGTTTATTTATTTTTGAGAGAGAGACACAGAGCATGAGCTGGGGATGGTCAGAGAGAGAGGGAGACACAGAATCAGAAGCAGGCTCCAGGCTCAGAGTCTGATGTGGGGCTCGAACCTACAAACTGTGAGATCATGACCTGAGCTGAAGTCAGCTGCTTAACCGACTGAGCCACCCAGGCGCCCCAACAGGTGTCAGCTTTATGTCAAGAACTTCCTGATGCTTAGAGCCCGTTCCCAGCGCCCCACAGTGGCACTGTGATGCTGGAATCCCTTCCCCACCCACAGGCTTCTCTTTTCTTATTCCAAATGCTTTACAAGTACATTTGTGGGCATTTACTGCATTATTTCCCCTGGATGGAGCCAGCATATCCCACTTTACACGAACAGAGATGAGGTGACTTACTGAGGGTCCCCAGAGCTATAATTCAGGTCCCTCCCTGCCACCCTGCCCAGACTGGCTAATTACCTTCCTATCCCTAAGTCAGTCCCATTGGCCCCACAGGAACTAGCCTGCATTTGACATTGTTATAGGACAGTCTCTTCATATATCAGGCTGATGTCTGGGTTCCATCGCCTGACTTACATGTGAGTGATGTGTCCCTCGAAAGCCAGAGATTCTCATACCTCCCCTGCTCTAAATACTACTCACAGGTGGCATTTTGTGGTTTTTTCATCACTGTCTCTTCAGTCAGGTGCAGGACTAAGATTCAAGCAAACTCCAGACGTGGTAAGCAAGACTGGGGCCGAATGAAGTTCCGCAGACCCATCTTGTCCATCAGGATCTGTGAGCACTACTCTGCCCTGTCCCCCCTTCTTCTGCCTCATTCCTTTTCATCCAGCTCAGGAGTCAGCCCTCCTGGGGATCTTGTCTCACTCCTGCCCACTCCCAAACACTCCACTCGTTGAAGATTCCGCTGAGCTCCTGCAGCCCTTACCCTTAAGGCATACAGTCTGAAACAGCATAGCTCAGGAATCAAAGGAAAAAGTTTAGCTTAGCATCAGCAGAATGAGATCAAATCTTCTACAGCCCGCCCCCCCCCCCCAGTTGTGTGACTTTGGGCCAGTTACTTAATCTCTCTGGGCTTGTCCCCTCATCTGCAAAATGGGAATGATGGAGCATCCATGTCCTAGGAGCAGCATTCCCTGAGAGGATACATGTAAGTGGGTGGTGAACACTGGTGAAGGATGCCTGGCGAGTTAGCGCCGTGATCACACGAGAACCGAACTGTGGGGGCTTTAGAACAGGGCGTGGCATTGACTAATGTAGTATTCGTGTTCTCATTATTTCTCACACTGTCCTGAATAAATTGCCAGTTGAAGTGTCAGCCTCATCAGAGGAAAGAGTGTGTCGTTTGCTCCCTGAATCGCCTACTGCAGGCACCTAATAAACCGCTGTTGAATGACCAAAGAAACAGATTCTGTTGGGCCCTGCAGGGCATAAAAGTAAACTCAAAAGTCCCTCCCCTATGCGGAAGGTACACCCGGGCTGGTCTGAAGATTCCAAGACAAGGGTTCTGCAAAGATAGTCAAAAGTTTTAGGCCGTGTGGGTCACTCACTCTGTTGCAACCATTCAGCTCTGCTCTTGCAGTGGGAAAGCAGCAATGGACAGGCGGGTAAATGAATGGGCACGGCTGTCTTCCAATACTATGTTATTTATGGGCACTTCATATTATTTTGAACTTCATATTATTTTCACAATTCATAAAAATAAAAGGTCATTCTTTTTGTTTTTTTTTTCCACAACCATTTAAAAATGGAAAAATCGTTCTTAGATCGCCAGCCGTTCAAAACCAGAGAGCAGGTTCGATCTGGCCCGCGGACTGCAGTTGGACAACCCCTGCCCTCCCGCTTCCCCCAACGAAACAGCGCTCTCGCAGGCTAGCGGGCCTCCGATTGGGCCAGGCAGAGTGGGTGGGGCCTGGGGAGCTTCGTGACGTCACGGATTGGGGAGAGAAAGCCCGGATTGGCCCACTCTTTTTGACACTCGACCAATCAGATCAGGGCGGCGCGGCGGCTTCGCTCCGCCTCGCGCTAGCGTCTGAGATACGCGAGAGTGCGCCACGCCCCCTTGCGCGCTGAAGACTCACTTCCGGGCACCGGCACGGTGTGACGTCAGGAGGAGGGCAGGTAAGTACAGACGCGCGGAGGGGCGCGTAGGCCCGCAGGGGCCGAGGGGGTCCGGTCGTTGCCTTCCCCGACCTCTGAGCCGCTCAACGGGGCGAGCGCGCTGGGGGCCGCGGGGCTCTGCGGTTGTGGGCACAGTGTCCGGAGCCAGCTCCGGTCCCAGGCGCGACCCCCGACCGACATCCCCAGCCGCGACCTTAGTCCCAACCCCACGCACTTGCATGTATAAGGGCTCTTGGGTTTTCTAATCTGGAAGATGGGACCTGTGAGCCCCTGCCTCGCCGGGTTAGGGTAAAGATTTAGATAATCGTAAAACGGTTTGGCATGAGAAATAATCGAAGGTGCCAGCAGTTAACTCTGCATCAGGCGCGGTTCTCAGCCCTGCAGCTCACTGAGCCTTGACAGCAACCTTATCAGTTTGATGCTTATATAAACCCTCTAATACAGATGAAAAAACTGAGGCCCAGAAAGAAAGGCTTCGCCAAAAGTCAGAACCGCTAGCCAGCAGCAGAATCTCGATCCAAGCCCCAGCGCTATGCCCTAAGCCTGTGGGGTTTGCAATTACTCCTGACACCAACGACTAGAAAGTTCTGTACATCCATCCTATAACACCCGCTCCCTGGGGTGGCAAAACCACTGTAAGCGCCCCAGCTCCTGTAAACGGGGTCCCCTGCGGACACTTCCAGGGTCTTCTTTCAGTCACAGCAACCCCAGAAAGTCAGTCCTGTCACCATCATGTACTCTTTACAGATGAAGAAAGAGAAGTTCAGGGAAGCTGGGACATTGGCAGAAGTCACCCAGTTAGTGAGGAGAGGAACTGGGCTACAGGCCCAGGGAACTGTACCCCAAAACCTGGGTGGGCACTTAGCATTTTTAGGTTGGGAGTGGCCTTGGGAAAATCTGGTCCAGGGACACGCTTAACAGACAGAGGATGTGAAGTGAAGAAATGTTCATGGTCATGGCAGAGAACCCCAGCTTTGCCTCTGACCCTGGGCAAGTGGCTCACCTACCTCCCTTCCCCGCCCCCCCCCCCCCCCCCCCCCCCCCCCCCCCCCCCGCCATGTCCTCTATCCATCAGCTAGGGATACTAGTAACATAATACAGAATAAATGAGGCCATGATGTCAGACTCCATGTAGTGCCTGGCACACAGAAGCTGCTGGAGAGTGCCCAGCCTACCAGCCAAGAATGTTTATTTTTTTTAATTTTTAATGTTTATTTAATTTTGAGAGAGAGAGACAGGGAAGGGGTAGAGAGAGTGTGAGCAGGGAAGGGGTAGAGAGAGAGAGAGAGACACAGAATCGGAAGCAGGCTCCAGGCTCTGAGCTGTCAGCACAGAGCCCGATGCAGGGCTTGAATTCACGGACCGTGAGATCATGACCTGAGCTGACATTGATGCTTTACTGACTGAGCCACCCAGGCGCCCCACGAATGATTTTAACTTCATAATGGTGGGGAAAGAAGAGGAGTATAATGTTTTGCACTAGTGACAACCATGTGAAATTAAAATGTCAGTGTCTGTAAATAAAGTTTCGATGAGATGCAGTCACGCCCACTTACATGTTGTCTACAGCTGCTTTGCTAGCTATGGTGACAGAGCTGAGTCGCTGGGACAGAGACACAGTTGGGTCTGCAAAGCCAGAACCATTTACTGTCTGGCCCTTCATAGAGAAAATTTGCCCACCCCCATTCTAGAATATACCTCCGTCCCTCATAGTGTCTCTCTTTGGTGTCAAGCAGGACTTCCTTTTATTTGACCTAAACATCTCACTCCCAGACACACAGGAGGAGGGCAGTCCTTGCCCCATTGAAGGAGGCTTGCATTTATGGGGCGTGTGGGTGACTCAGTCAGTTGAGCTTCGGATTCGTGGTTTCGGCTCAGGTCATGATCTCACGGTCCGTGGGATCAAGCCCCACATCGGGTTCTGCGCTGACAGCATGGAGCCTGCCTAGGATTCTCTCTCCCCTTCTCTCTCTGCCTCTCCTCTCAGAATAAATGAATACACATTAAAAAAAAAAAAAAGCCTGGGACTTGATATCTGTGTCGCCTGCACTAATTCTTAGGGAACTCGAATCAGTTTTGAGTGGCTCATACAGTCAGCATTTCTCAGGGGCTCCGTAGCGTCCCAGGTGCTAGAGGGACAGCACAGAGCGGCCTGGTGCAGGAGACAGCCTGCACACCGACACAGGGTGATGTGATGGGAACCCCAGGGAAGAAGGGACTTTAGGTCACGTGGTCAGATGAGGCCTCTGACATAGATGGTGCTTGAGCTGAGACCTGTGACCACAGACAGCTGGTGGAAGAGCGTCCACGGCATGTGGCCTGCACCTGCCGAGCCTTTGACAGCAGCCAGGGAGCCAGCGTGACTGGAACAGAGTGGGGGAGAGGCGGGCTTGGAGAGGCAGGCAGGGGCCCCGTAGGCTGTGGCGAGGGGGTTGACATGAACTCTCAAACCAAAGGGAATCACTGGAGGGGTTGAAGCATGAGGACGATGTTTCAGATTTTTTTTTTATGGTATTTTTTTTTTGAGAGAGAGAGACAGCATGAGCAGAGGAAGGTCAGAGAGAGAGAACCAAAGCAGGGTCCAGGCTCTGAGCTAGCTGTCAGCACAGAGCCCGACACGGGGCTCGAACCCACGAACCGTGAGATCATGACCTGAGCCAAAGTTGGACTCTCAACCAACTGAGCCACCCAGGCACCTCGATGTTTCAGATTTCTATCTTAAGACACCTTTCTAGTCTCCGTGGGGATCACAGACCTTGGCAGTCAAGGGCAGAGCCAGGAGACCAGGGACGAGGCAGCTGCGGCGGTCCAGGGTGGGGGCCGGGAAAGGATAAGAAGCATCAGCCGTGAGACACATGTTGGCAGAGAGTGAACATGACACTCTCTCTCTACAGAGACCAACGTCAACCTTCAGAGGGTCATCTGAGCCACCGCCACCACACGCAGCCCTTTGCAAAGAAGCCGTGGACCCTCCTCCGGGCTCCCCAGGAGGGCACCACTAGGCAGGGGGTCGACCCTACACGATCCGTGTCTCATCATCTCTTCAGACCAGCCGTATCGGGGGCGGGGACCAGTAGGCAGCCGCCAAGATGGTGAGTAGACAGCCTTGTGCTCTCTGGGTTTTTCCTCTGGTCTTTGTCAGGCCCCCGAGGCCGTCCTTTCCCTCCGCCTCCCCAGGCTGCAAGGTGGTGTTTCCAGACTCTGGATCGCGGTCTTCTTGGTGCAGTGGTTCTCAAAGTTGGCCATGCACTAAAATCCCCCAGGGAGCTTTTTTCTCTTCTTTTCTTCTCTTTTTTAAATTAATTTTTTATTTTTTTTAATTTTTTTTAAAGGAGGCAAAACTCAAATAACATGAAATTAACCATTTTAGGGCGTACAATTTAGTGGCATCTAGTATTTTCATAGTGTTGGACAACCACCCCCTCTCTCTATTTCCGAAGCATTTGCATCTCCCCCAAAAGGAAATCCTACCCCCACGAGCAGTCCCTCCCCAGCCCCCAGCAACCACCTGTCCACCTGTGCTTCCTGTCCACATAGACTTTCCCGTTCGGGACATTTCACGTGAGTGGAATCACATGATACGTGGCCCTTTGTGTTTTGGCTTCTTTCACTAAACACGATGAGTTTGAGGTGCATCCGCGTCGTAGCCAGAGTCGGAACTTTATCCCTTTCCATGGCTGAATAATATTCCACCGTCTGCCTCTGCTGCCTGGTGGGGCCCCATTCATCCGCTGAAGAACGTCTGAGTTGTTTCTACCATGTGGCAGTTGTGACCAGGGCTGCTAGGGGCGTGCATGCACAAGGATCTGCTCTACCACCGGTTTCCATGTTGCCTCTTCAAAGCCCGGGGGTCTGGGGCCCTGGAAGAGCCCCCCTCCAGAGAGCTTCTGGGGATGGGGCCCCGGCATCAGGATTCTAGAAACTCCTCAGGCGCACATAACGCCCGGCGGAGTCGGAGACCCGCTCCTGCCGTGTGTCATCAAGTCAGCTCATTGGGCGGCTGCATTTAGAACGCGGGACCCTCGCAGCCGGATAGGCCCTCTCTCACGACACCTGTGCCGTGCTCCGGCGGTGCGACGTGCGTGTTTGCACAGCGGCAGCGTTAAACGTGTCTCGCTGTCCGTCGCGGTCCCCAAAGCACTGGACGCCATTAGAGTCTGATTCTCATGAGGTTTTCCACCGTGACGACAGTGGCTCACCAGTCCCCGAGTCACCGTCCCCAGTCGGGCCCAGAACCCTGGGTCAGTCTCCACCATCCGGGCCCCGCCCCTTGAGGCTGGACGACCAGGTCTCCTGCAGGGCCCTCTCTGAGTCCCATCTGTCTTCTGCTTTCCAGGGTGAAAGGAAAGGTGTGAACAAGTATTACCCTCCGGACTTCAATCCCGAGAAGGTAAGGCCGGGTTCCCTTCCCCGTGTCCGCGACAGCAAAGAGACTCCGCAGAGCAGGGGCGTCATCGCACGGCCTCCCCTCCTGGCATCGGGGCCGGGCCGCAGGAGCATGGGTGGCCCCTGAGGTGTCGCTGCCTGGCACTTGTCACGTGGCTCTAGGACAGTCTTTTTTTTTTTTTTAACCTGTATTCATTTTTGAGAGACAGAGACAGAGCATGAGCAGGGGAGGGTCAGAGAGAGAGAGAGGGAGACACAGAATCCAAAGCAGGCTCCAGGCTCTGAGCTGTTGGTGCAGAGCCCAACGTGGGGCTCGAACCCATGAACCATGAGGTTGTGATCTGAGCCAAAGTCGGTTGCTTAACCGACTGAGCCACCCAGACGCCCCTCAGGACAGTCTTAATCCCAATGGTAAATGCGGCTGTGTGGTCAGTGACCTTTTACACTGGGCCCAGCGTGGCCCATGTCCAGCGAAGGTCAGGGTGAAGTCTGGCACAGGGTCTGCGTCAGACCCCCTTTGCTCTCCCAGCTCCGGCTCCTCTGGCTTCCTCTTTGTTCCCTCTGCCTGGAACCTCTTCATTTGACCACAGGCCCCTTCCCGTCTTTCAGGTCTCTCCCCACAGGGGGCTTCCCTGACCACCGTCTCGTTCTCTGTGACATCACCCAGGGCTTTATTTCTCAGTGTAGCCCCTCAGCTCCGTGATGTGCTATCCCTTCATTTGGACATGGTTCCATGTCCCCCTTCTAGAATGTCCACCTGAGGGCGGAGATGTTCATCCGTCCTGTTCACAGCTGGGCCCCACACTGGAGGTGCTCACTGAGGGCCTGGCGAATGAGTAGGCGCATCCCAGCTTCATGGTCCTGGGCACGTGACTGGCCTCTCTGTGCCACAGTTTCCCCACACGTCAAAAGAGGAAAATAAAAAACGGCCCAACGTCATAGGGTCTTTGAGGGCGTAAAGCAAGATGATGCAGGGCGCCTGGCTGGCTCAGTCGGTAGAGCTGTGACTCTTGATCTTGGGGTTGTAAGTTCGAGCCCCAGGGTGGGTATAGACATAACTTAAAAATAAAATCCTGGGGCGTGTGGATGGCTCGGTCGGTTAAGTATCCAACTTCGGCTCAGGTCATGATCTCACGGCCCATGAGTTCGAGCCCCACTTGGGGCTCTGTGCTGACAGCTCAGAGCCTGGAGCCTGCTTCAGATTCTGCATCTACCTCTCTCTCTACTCCACCCCCCCCAAAAATAAACACTAAAAATAAATAATTTTTAAAAAATAATAAATAAAATCTCAAAGTCCCTTTAAAAAAAAATGAGACGACACACTCAAAGACCCCAGCAAACACTCACCAGCACTGACCTCTCCCCCGGTATCCCCACGGCACCAGAGGTGACCACAGGCCTTGTCCCCAGTTGGCAGATAGAGGAAACAGAGGCTTGGCAAGCAGAGTGAGGTCGCTCCCCAGGGCCATGCAGCGCTTCCGGCTCCGCAACGGAAGAGCCAAGATTCAGGCTCACATATTCCAGATCCCAACCCCGCTGGCCCCGCTGAGGCCTTAGCGCCTTGCAGTTTGCTGCTAACACTGCCCACAGCACGTAAGAAAGAGGCCTCTCGGCCTGCGGGAGACCGCATTGCTGTGTTCATCTGACCCCGTGTCCTTTCCACGCAGCATGGCTCTCTCAACCGATACCACAACAGCCACCCGCTACGGGAGCGGGCTCGGAAGCTGTCACAAGGCATCCTCATTATCAGGTAAGCCCCTGGCATCACCCTGCATCTGTGCCCTCCCCACCCCACCCCCTGGCATCAGTCTCTGGGAGAATTCAGTCCCCCTGATTTGCAGGACCGTTTGCAGGGCCTTGATTCCATAAAGCAGAAAGCCTTGTATCAGTCAGCTGTTGCTGTGTAACAAAATGATAAACATGTATTACTTGCTGCTCCCAATTCTGCAGCCTAGTGGGATGATGCTGCTGGCCTTTCCTGGGCTCTCTCGTGTTTGGGGGGTCACCTGCCTGGGGGACTGGCTGGTCCGGTATGGCCTGGGCCAGCAAGACTGGGCTCCTCTCCACATGTCTCTCATCCCCTGGTTGGCCAGCCGGGGCGTGTGCACATGGCAGCACCTAGGTTCCAGAAGAGAGTGAGCAGAGGCATGCAAGGACTCTTGGGGCCCAGAGCTGGCACACTGTCACTCCTCTCGTCGATGGCCCTGAGTGAGTGTTGCAGGGGGAGGGCAGCTAGTTCATCCCACCTCTCGACAGGACGCATTGCAGAGTCACATTGCAAAGGGCACAGATATGGGGAGGAGAAAGAATCACAGCCATTACTGCCACTGAGCTAGGACAGTGGCCCTTCCCACGGGGCTCTCCTTTTGTTTCTGGCCCATGCCCCCGCGCGTCACCCGGGACAAGTAGCAGAAGCCAGCCTGTGCTGCCTGGGAAGGACGAGCCCTTCTCTGACCTCAGTCTCCACAGTCCCACCTGTGCTTGAGCAGAGGCTCCACTGACAAAATCACGAGAGGTTGGAATGTCTATGGAAAAAGAATCAAGATGCGGGTCCCAGCCGTGGCCTCGGGAGACCCAGAGCTGAAGGTCACCTCAAAACACAAAACACCCCCCACCCCCCGCACCTTCACACCCCAGCCGCTGTGTTTGCCGAGCCCCCGGCTAATCTGTACAGGGTCCTTCTTCACCCCATTATTCATTACTGAACGGTATCCAGACTAGAAGCCCTATCACTCCTGCGCAGGCTTGGCCGGGTCATGGCCGCAAACAGAGCCACAGAGAAGAAACCCAGTGACAGTGCGGCTGGTCTCCTAAACCCTGGCTGGGCCGCGGCTCCGCTCTTCCGCTCAGGTTTGTGGGTTCTGTAGCCCACACGGTGAGGCGCAAACACCCGGAGACTCACCTGCACTGGGTGAGCCCTGGGACAGGCGGGCCGCTCTTGATCCTCAGCACAAGTGTGCCCTCTGCGGTGTGGCCGTGGCGGCGCGGGTGCGCAGGCCCAGGGAACCCGTGGGTGCCCACGAGCCCTTGTCTGTTCCCGCAGGTTTGAGATGCCCTATAACATCTGGTGCGATGGCTGCAAGAACCACATTGGCATGGGTGAGCCCCGCCCCTCTGCCCCTCGCCCCGCCCCTCCACTCCTCGCCCCGCCCCTGGCC